>JASCZW010016017.1:0-19475 GCA_034211315.2 Aedes japonicus
GATGTAGAAGGAGATGTTCGCTCATCACCATGAGGCACCAAGAGTGAACAACAATGTTTTTGGCTAGAATGAAAGATGTGAAGAGAAAGTGTTGAAAGTTCCGCCAGAGTGCGGCAGGTAGGAAAATTAACAGATGTTTTTGAAAATTGAGCGAAAGGGCATGTATCCAATGGTACTCGAACCATGGACGTCAATCTTTGCCTAACATCCCACTGCGGGGTAGGTTGTAGCGACGGAACAAGTCCGCCACTTCAACAGGCAAAAATTGACGCATGGAAAGACGCTCATGTACCACTGTGGCTTGTATAGTTTATTCTAGCGATCTATTGTGTGCACTCTGTTTACTGATGCGCACATGGGAGAGGAACTCTCTCCTTTTTTTGGGTTTGTTTTGATTCGCAACGACTGACGATCACTTAATTTTGAATTGACGTCCGAGTGCGTAAACCTTCGATGCCAGTATGCCCCAAAGGTTCTCAATAGGGTTGCAATGTGGACTACATGCGGGCCATTTAAGAACGCATTCAAGAACGGTGATTTTTTTCGACTCAAACCATGCCTTGGTCTGTCGCGATACATGGATTGAAGCATTATCTTGCTGAAAAATCACCTCTTCGTCCAAATAATTTTCCAAAAGTGGCAGCAACACTTCTTTCAAGAGGTCGCAGTAAGTAGTCGAGTTCATTTTTGTGGCGATCCAGAAGATGAGCAATTTGGAATCATAGGAAAATCCATCCCATACCATTACAGTCGCTCCTCCAAAATTTTCCTTGGATCAGGTTACTCCTTTATCCCTCAAATCCCTCAAATAATGAATGTAGCAGTGTCGGCCGTGAAGGTTAAACTTTTTCTCGTCAGAAAATATGACCAGGCGCCATTGGTCAGTCCATGACATATGATTCTGTGCGAATTGTAGTCAGTTTGCTTTGTGCTTTGGCGTAAGTCTGGGTTTAGATGTTCGGACACACACATTCAGAACGCGGCTAACGGTACTTTTGTGCACTGAAAGATCGAGTTTGGCAATAATCTGGCGACAACTCAAGTGGTTTTTGGTAGCTTCCTCTCGGATTTGTCCTTTTTGCCGAGCTGTTAGTTCCGAATTCTCCTTTGTTCGCTTCTTAATCACATACTTCTGTGGATTTTTTCGATAATTCCGAACAACCTTTCGGATCTATTGATTTTCCGAACAGTTTCACGATTACTGAGACCAGTATCCGTTAGAACTCTGATTTGGCCTTTCTGCACCTCGTTCAAACGTTTTGCCTTTCCCATACCTAGACAAATTAACTTTATTGCGAAATACTACACAGTACACAACGAAAATACTTATTGAGGTGCAGAAACAGCATAAACTATTGAGCAAACTTAAGGGCATATGCCGAATCATTCTTGATGACAGTCATTACCTCAACATTTAGAATTGATATAACTCAGAGTCGGTACCAGATATTGAAAATTTAATCACATCAGTTTGTATGCTTACTTGCTGTCAGATAGAGTTCGATTCGATGTTCATTCACAAACAATCGAGATTTATCAATTTGAAATAGCAAGGTGAGTTTGCGAGAGCGAGATAGAAGATAGGAAAAAATACATGGAGCAGCGATTCACCTTAAGAGCTTTCAAAGAAAATCGCGATAAAGGTGACTGCGTCTAAACGTTTGCAACGCAATGGAAACAGGAATTATGGCAGTAAGTCTTCTACGACAAGTAAACAACACTCGAAAGCTGTTTTAGTGTGTGTAAGAAAGGCAATAGATCTCACTACTACATACATACAATGTTTGATTTGTTGCACTGAAATAAAAAGATCACGGCCAAATTTTATAAATGCGGCTAAACGATTGCAACGCACTGTATGAAATCGGTTTTTATATTTAAGCATATATTTATGAATTTCCTTGAAACCAACTGAATGATGATAAAATTTGAAGTTTGCAGTTTTGGAGCAAAGTTGTATTCTGATAAGTTATTTCTGATAAGGAGGCCCTTTATATTGGAGTGAACGAAAACTACGGGGGTCCTTAATTTCAGAGAAACCGAAAATCTATCGATTTTTATTTGCAAAAATAAACGCATATATCTATCATTCATGAAAGTTGTAGGTTAAAGATTAGTCCACCTAAGGTTTTTTCCACGTCGCATGCCGTGTTTGACTCTGCATCCCCACAAAGTTCACAGGAAGGAGGGTTTTTTTTTATGTTGCTAGGATAGAGCTCGTGCTCCCTTAGCTTAGTCGGTAAGGGCGCGGCTACAAAGCAACACCATTTTAGAGGTGGCTGAGTTCGATTCCCGCTCTGGACTAGGATTTTTTTGTTAGCCCTTTTGGCATTTTAGATTAAAAAACTCATTCGCTTCAGGAAGAGTATCAGCAATGACCATTTGAATTCATCTGATTCCTATAAATCCTGTTTTCCGGGGCTGTGTTCCGGAACAGAGATACAATTTCGGAACATCTATTGAATTTCCAGGAATGGATGTCAAAACCTTTGGAATAATACCTTGAAATTATTTTTATTCTATTGTGAGCCATATGCCGACCTGTTCCAAGAACGGCCATTCTGTAACAACTTTCTGTTGGGCCTAGAGTGGCCATGAACATTTTCAGTAGAAAACCCTGGCAATATGGCTATCAAAATTCATAAAATTTCTCCAGTAGGATATTTTTCAATGTTTTTGGGCCATTTGAAGATCTGTTCTCGGACCTATCAATCTGGAACAGGTTTCCGTGGAGAGGCCATGAACATATCTAGAAGGAAACTCGGGGGGTATCAAAATTCAAAGGAAAATACAAACAAGCTAAAATCATATCAATTTCGACGAAATTTGCGGACTTTTCCCAGAATACGTTTCATCAACTGGCACACGTTATTTTCATCCATCGTTTTGAAAATCTTATTCCACTTGGTTCTCAATTCATTGATGCTTTTGACGACAGTGCCATTCACCTTTTGCTTACTCTTCATAATAGCCCAAAATCTCTCTATCGGTCTGAGCTGAGAGCAGTTTGGTGGATTGAGTTCTTTCAGTATAAACTGAATTTCGTTGGTTGCATTCCACTGTAGCACTGTTTTATTGTAGTGACAGCTTGCAAGATCTGGCAAAAACATGACAGCTTCATTGTAGGATCTGATGATTGGTAATATTTGCTTTTGGAGACATTCCGTTCTGTACAGCTCTGAATTAAATGTCTTATCAGTGATGAAAACCTTGCAATCCATCGGCTTGCAGTCCATCGACAAAGTTTCTTTACTTTTTCAAAACACGCCACACTGTATTTCGAAGAAAATCCAACACCTTAGCAGGTTTCGGCCCAGACCACGAAGGGTTTTTCAAATGATTGCGCACAATTGTTCTTCTTCTTTCTTTTTCCATTTTGTATTTCTCTGAAACATGTTCGAACTGCACCGCGAAAAGAAAACTTCTGATGTTGTTAATGTTATAGGGAACATATAAGATGTCATAGTTTACAAATCCGACCACTAAGGTCGCTGTAAGAATCAAAAATGGTTGTTCCAATACTAAATGGGCCACACCTTAATAATCAATAATTTCGACGGCAACGTTCTCGCAATCAGGTGGGAATATGGAAGGAATGTTAGTGTGGCCGCAGTAAGGAGGTTTTTTTATGGTAGTAGGGTAGGGCTCAAAACATCAGGATCCACCTTAATAAGTGATGTGATTATTGTGGATTGCAACTGCGTGCTGTCGTCAGATTACAGAATATTTCGTTGCAACCGTGGACAATTTACCAGTGAACTGTCCAGCGGTAGTGGTTTACTAATTGCTGTCATTTCTGAGTATAAATGCACATCGGTCTTATTTGGAAATTGCGATTATCTGGAGCAAGTAGCTGTTCGCATAAATGTGCTTCACCGATCGATAGCCTTCACTGGAAGCTACCTTCGTCCTCTCTTCAGCACTGATTTATACACATCTAGCACTACCATGATGCAGACTATCGTAGGTCCTCGCGTATTGGCACAGGCACTAGGCGATTACAACCTCCCAAAACTGAATTTGAGCTTTGACGACGATGTGAATAGAAATTTACCATCAAATGCATTCATCGAGCAGGAACTAGCTCTCACGGAATCGATGCTTACTAACGGACACTTTGTAATCAGAATGGAAGACCTTTATTACTAAACCAAGCGCTGTCATTCTACTAGAGCCTCTGATTCCACTGCAGGACACCGCGATTCATCTTAAAACTAGACGCCCACTGTAGTTCACCAATGAATTTTGAGAACAATTCAAATCAATCTGCTTTGAATTTCAAACTTTGCGACTTCGTCTCCAGGAATAACGTTCTGTCATACCATCAATAGGCAATTGATTCTGGAGATCGATTCCGTGGACTTACCTTACCTAACCAATCAGACCAAGGCCGGTGTGGCCTCTGCGGTACACAAAAGTTGTCTCCATTGTAATCGGTCCATGGCTGTACCTCGCAGGTTTCGCTGTCTGCGGAGAGTCCACAGGTCGCCTTCTACTTGATCAATCCACCTTGCTCGTTGCGCGCCTCTTCTTCTTGTACCCTTCGGTTGGTTTTTGAGAAAACCATTTTAACAGGGCTGTCGTACGACATTCTAACGACATGCCCAGCCCATCGTAGCCGACCGATTTTAGCGATGTGTACGATGGGAGGTTTTCCCAGTAACTGATAGAGTTCGTGGTTCATGCACGTTTCCACGTTCTGTCTTCTATCTGTACTCCACGGTAGATCATACGCAGCACTTTCCGTCCTTTAGTAGTCCTCCACTAGCAACGCCTCTGTTTTGTGGCCGTGGGGAACTGCCGGTTTTATTGTTGTCTTGTAGATGGTCAACTTTGTAGTTCGGCGAACTTTTTTCGATCTCAGCGTCCTTCGAAGTTCAAAATGGGCACGATTGCCAGCCATAATGCGCTTTTGTATCTCTCTGCTGGTGTCGTTATCGGCGGTCACCAATGAGCCCAGATACACACATTTGCCTACTACCTCGATTTCATCACCGTCGATCTGAACTTGTGGTAGGAGGCTAACATTGTCTTCTCGTGAGCCTCTTCCTTTCATGTTTTTTGTTTTCAACGCATAAATCACAAGCCCAATCTTACCTGCTTCAGCCTTAAGTCTGATGTACGTGTCCACTGTCTGTCTGTCTGAACCATATAGACCTGAAAACTACTGAACTGATCGGAGTTTTTGGAGCCGGGGAAGGTTCTTAAGATAGTTAGATTTTTTTTATGGTAGTCTTCGACCCCTCCCTTTTCTGATAGGGATGGCTCTCATACAAATGAAATAGAAATTTCTTCATAACTCAAGAACTAATCAAGCAAATGGAACCACATTTGGCGAATGGAGGTTTATGAAGGCAAAACATGTTTATATTATGATTTGGGACCCCTCCCCTCTTTAGATGGGGAAGGGGGCACTCAAATAAATGAAACTCAAATTCAAACCACACATGAGAATAATGCCTACTGTAATGAATATTTGTATGAAGGAGTTTTTAGGCTCGGGAAGGTTCTTATGGTGGTTAGAGACTCCTCCTCCACCTGAAAGGGGAGGGGCTCCCATACAAATGAAACACATATTTCTGCACAACTCGAGAACTAATCAAGCAAAGAAAACCAAATTTAGCATGTGAGAGTTTTTGGAAGCAAGAAATGTTTGTATGGTTCTCACTAGAGAATCCCATACAACTGAAACAAACTTTTCTGAATAACTCCAGAACTAATCAAGCAAATGGAACCAACTTTGGTATGTGAAGTTTTATGAAGGCAAGACATGTTTCTATGGTGGTTCGAGACTTCTCCCCTCTTTGGATGGGGACGCTCTCATACAAATCAAACATACTTTCAAATCAAACAATAGAATTATGAAAATTTGAATGCAGTAATTTTTGAGGCCGGAGAAGGTTCTTATGATGGTTTGAGACTCGTTCCTCGTCTGGAAGGGGAGGTTCCCATTGAAATGAAACACAAATTTCTGCATAGCTCAAGAACTAATCAAGCAAATGACACCAATTTTGGCTTGTGGGGTTTTTGGCTGCAGGATTTTTCTCTATGGTGGTTCGAGCCCCTCTCCTCTTTGAAAGGAGACTCTCATATAAATGAAACAGCAATTTCAACCAAACATGAGAATTAGTCAGGTAATTTAAACACAAAATGTGTATTTCTCAGGTTAGCAGCATGATCTAATAGAAGTTTGAACCCCTTCTTAGTTGAGAATGGGGGATGATCTCAGTGCTACATTATGCACAAAATTCCGTTCGAAATGACAGGATACGGCGTATTTTGAAGATTAATGCATTTACACAGAAAGAAAAACCATGATAGAAACTAACGATCCGAGGGTTAAATTAAAAACACGTAGCTACGTTTAATTTTGCAGAATTTACGCACAATCAAAAACGATTTTTTTTAGCAAAACTTATTCCTATAAATTCCTTATAAATTACAAAATAAATTGCCAGAAAAATGAATTCCGTAGTTTTGGTCGTCTCTCTTAGACTGGAAGTAAGACGGCTCTGAGAGAACCACGGCAAACCCCGCCAGTATCACACCTGATGTTAGTGCCTTTATATAATCGTTCTACGACGTGGCAGCGAATAGAAATGAGTAGAATATTAAATGTGAACCTTATGCCAAAATGCTGCGAAACTAATTTACCCTTTAATGTCGGTCAGTTCACTCCATGCTAGAGGAACAATTTATGCAAATCCATCCCAAACAAACGACTGAAGTACTGAGATAAATTAGTGACACTAATTAAAAGCACTTCGAGCCTTCTGGCAATCTTATGTTTCCAATGATTTCCAAGCTCATCTTTTTCGTTCCAACCGGAAGATCCTATACCCAATGATTTCATTATCTCCATTCTGCTCAACCAATCATAATGTTTTGAGATATAGTGGGCGAAATATGAAAATTTGAGATAACTCAAGGCAGACGTCTTCAAAGTTTATAAGATCGACTGGCAATCGGTGAGTAACCACCTGGTACCTCATATCAAGATGTTTAAAGGCAGACCGGAAGATTCGATGAACTACCTCACCCTGGAAGTCCTAAATGCGATTTCATTTTTTAAACTTGATTCAATTTTCTGTGTAAGGACCACAATGAAGAAGTACCAATGGTACGCATTGTCCAACCATTTACCAACCTAATTAGAGCATCATAACATTTCTGACTAGCAAATCTGGAACCAATTTTCGCGTAAATGCTCTCATTAGTCAGAATGGAAGAAGTGTTTATGTAATTTAATTGATTTAACTACATGAAAAAATAGATTTTTTGTTTATCTTTTTAATTTCTGTGATTGCCTCTATCAATGCAAATCACACCACTCAAGGCAATTTTTAACAATTCCATAATAAGCTCCAATCAATCTGGGTAAACTTTGTTCTCAATGCTTTGTCAACGCCGATCTCGAAACCGATCGATATTTATTTTGTTGGACATCCGTAATTGAATTACTCCGCACCGTGATGGAAAGTTTCGTCATTACGGCGTTAAAGTTTTCCCATCATTTGGTTGTCCTTTTCCAGCTGAAACTTCCAGTCTGAGGAATAGAATTGCTAGGTTCCATCATCACCGACAACTTCACTAGCATCAGCTGCTGCCGGTTCCTCGCAAATGAACCTTGAAATTATCATTCGTTCATTGATGGAAACGAGGAACCACCAGCTAACCGACGCAATCAAAAAAAGATGCTGAAAAAGCACTTTCTACGAACTTTTCGTGAGAATTTTCCAAGTCGAAAATCTTACGCCAGAGGCGGAAAAATGCTCATTCAACATCGCAGTCACGTTTCAATGGAAAGAAGAAAGCAAAATGCGTAATGTTTGACCAGAATTCGCTCCGTTCGTTTCCAAACTCGATGTCCTAATTTCACGAACAGCGAGCTTTAATTAAAATTATGCAAATCTTTTTAAACTCTTTCAAATTTATTATCTTCTCTGTCGGGCTAATAATTTATTAATATTGCTAACAAACGCAAATTGTTTTGTTGAATAAGTTTGTTTTGTGTGCCCATTTCTTTGCTTATTCAGGCGTAGTGGAATGTGAAAAATTGGAAATCGGTCCCCGCAGGCGGTGGAGACCTTTTTCTACCGCCGCTCAGAGTCTAAACGAATCGGCAATAAGAGCGGCCCTTTTTAAATGCGTGACCTTTCGTTTTTTTCTTTTCTCCAGATAGGGATCAAATCGCCGGATCTGAAAGGATGAAAAAATGAGCACGATAAAAATGAAAGATCTTTATCGGCTGCCTAAACATTCACGACCATATTTGCTGGCGCTAAAAACAAACAAACCAAATCCGGGTGTGAAATGAAGGAAATAAACGAGTGGAAAATGGTTGCCATTTACATGATGACGGAAGCGGAAAATCTGAGGGAGCAGTGCAGCACACCTGCTTTTTATTTGATTTTCTCTTAAGCACGTGCTAAATCACTTCACGTCCGTTGTTTTGTTGCAAGGCTCTCAAGCAATTTTACAAGTGAAATTGCGGGAGATTTGAGAAACGGCCGGTTCTTTATTACAAGGATCGTTTTGGGATTAACATATTTTCAACATAACGCTGTGTGCTGTTTTGAATCTGAATTGAAGAATGCAGTCAAAACTTGGTTTTATTTGAAGCAAGATGAAATATGGTCAACGAAGAAACGTACATATAAGCAAGATTTGCTGCTCATAAAAGGAGCATTAGATGTGAAACCATTTTTTTCTAAATGAGTCAAGTTGCATTTTTTTTCCTCTAGAAGCGTATTTTTTCGCCCTTCAATTAATCTGATTTAAAACTTATTCCATTGCTTACGTACCATATGGTCTCCCATAACCGATAAAACTGCAGCTGCAACGAAAACCTTTCTTGAGTTGATCTTTTTATGCGGCGAGTATGATAGGACTTGCAATACATACTGATACATTAATTATGGAAGGGCATCTGGAATACTTGAGTTGAAACCAGTTATTAAACTTTTAAACGGTAAATAATAATCCTCAAATGCTAAGAAAGGAGATAAAAAAACGTTCGTCTTCTCCTCCAAGGCTAGTTACACTTCTGGAGCTAACGTATTATAGGTAGTGTGTCAAATATTCACTTGTCGTACCTAAAAACATACGGTAATTATGACGAGTGATACACCCGTTATTCTTCACTCTGCAACAATGATATGTTGTTACTTGAATGTATTGCAACAAAACACGAAGGAAAACAACAAAATGTTGTATCGATGATGGGAAAGCGACAAGTTGCTGTGAGAAAATGTTGTAACTCGCACACAGGTTGCCACGGGACGGGTTTTAAGCAGTTTATTCAGCATCTGAGACATTTGATTAAGCTGTATGTAACCTTTAATTAGAACTGCCAATATCTAGATATTAATGCCTCTGCTTACTTCTGGTATATTGGCACATACCTTCAGCCACGAGCATTAGACTCAGAAAATTTCATAGCCATGGAATAAAGTTCCCAATTGCAGGAACTTTTTAAAAGCATGCGGATTGATTTCCGATCATGAAAATGTTTTCTTCAGCTCCATAATCTGTAAATAAACTATCAATATTGTAAGAACGTACATACGTGGCTGTGTGCGAAAGCAAAATGAAATAGGCCAGTTCAGGATTTGCTGCAAACGTCAATTTCCTCAACCCGCTCCTTCGTTTCACCATTCTGCTCTCGAAAACAAACAACCAAAACATGTCGATTGCTACGATCACAAACTCGTATACAAGCAGGATATGAGACAGACGTACACAACCAAACTTTTAGTTTGTCATTGATCTTTAGATTGGCAATGTGTGTTTCTTACTTCATTTAATCTCACGCATATGTTAGCCAAAGTGACTGTGTTGACAAACGAGATGCTTCGTTTAAAAACAATCAAATGCCAGAGACAGCAGACTTCACGTTACAATTGACGAATTCAGGTTGAAAAAAAAGAAGAAGACACCGAGTGGTGATAAATCTGACAGCTCCCATGTTAAAGTATAGGACGAACATTTTAAAATGCTTCTAATAAATTCAAATGAAATTCTATTTAAAAGCGGTTTGTTGTATGATGGAAGAAAAATAAAAAACTGCAAAACAGGGGCATTATTTTGATTTAGTTTTTATTTTACTGAAAATGTCTTTATTAAGTTGTTTTGGATTTTTCTTACATTATACAACAAACCGCTTTTAAATAGAATTTCATTTGAATTTATTAGAAACATTTTAAAATGTTCGTCCTATACTTTAACATGGGAGCTGTCAGATTTATCACCACTCGGTGTCTTCTTCTTTTTTTTTCAACCTGAATTCGTCTATAGCGGTGCGCACAAAGAAGAGAGGAAACATGGACGCTCTCAAAAGTAACAGTGATGTCAAAACTGCCGCTCAACAGCAATGCATTATTTATCGTTGGGTACTATTGGACAGCTCCAAAACATAATTTTTTATTGCATATGATAGTGCCTGATGATGGACAATATAATCATAAGCAAAGATCAACCTCTAGTAACTGGATGAATCATGAAATAAATATTGATTTCAGATTATCTATATATGAAATAAATTTAACTCAATGTTCGATATCACATTCCGGCAACAAGCCTAGCTGTGAGAAAGAGCTGATGAAGACATGGTCTTCCAGTACACGCGATTGAATGCAAAATAAAAAAAGGTAAAATTTGAGCGAACTTCTTCAGCTGGTAAGAAACTGATGATTTTCGAGATGATGTACTTCACATCTTCAAACTAACAGTAATAAATTGGTAATCAATCATGATTTATGCATCAAATCATAAGCCCGATAGAAAGAGCTTATGATCGTATCATTAAAAGGTAAATAATTAGGAAAATGTAGGAGTATCAGACCTATTTTCTAAAAACTGATTAAAATAATGACCCCTGATTAAGCCGTTCCATACCCTATGTCCTTTTTTCATGTATTAGCGATAAAAACTAGACAAAATCGTCAAAAGGTCGAAAGTAACCGTAGTAAATAATTACTTAAAACGTAAATTTCCTGGAAATTCCAGGTTGCTAACATCTTAATTCACTACCGACAGGAAGGTAAACACTCCCTGTAAGCAAGAAAGGTAAGCAGATCACAGAAAAATACGCTAGCAGTCATTGTTTACAATTGTTACTTTCGACCTTTTGACTATTTTGTCTAGAAAACACGTTTTGTCATTTTTGCAACACACTACCGATAGCAACATTGCTTTATCAGCAACGTGACGCGAACAAAAGGGACAATCACTTGTCGCTGTCAAACAAATTACTGATCTGAGCAATTATAAAAATTGTTGTGGATAGACTTCTACCCTGGAGAAAAATGCCTGTATAAAATCACACACTGAACAAAACGAACACTATCTTCGGCAAACTAGCTCGATGATTGAATTGACGAATGGACAAAATTTGCAGCAAGTATGCGTTTCGTGTACTGTCAAGGGCCAAAAACTGTTGTTACTTGCGGTCTACATTCCACCCCACCGTAGCCAGCATGTATCAACCATGGATGCACATATTGCTTCCGGTCGAGAGCTTTGTAACAAAGGCTCCTCCAATGACTTGGTTCTGGTTTGTGGAGATTACAACCAACCACGACTATCTTGGACGAGAGGAGATGATGGTCTTCGCTATGACAACTCTTCTCGACTGTCTACCGCAGCTGCTAGCCTGGTCGATGGTTTCGACGTTCTAAACATGTCGCAAGCTAATCAAAATCGCAACTATCTGGAAAGAGTGCTTGACCTGGTGTACTTTCCTTCTGCGAATGTTATCAACATATCAACAGCTGTTGTCCCTTTGCTAGCCGTTGATCCTAACTATAATCCATTGGATATCTCCGTGCCTATTCCACGCATGCGCGTTACTGACCTTTGAACTACCGCCGGCTTGATTTTGATTCACTAACTGAATTTCTGTCCAATATGGACTGGACAGAGCTGCTCAATATACAGGATGTTGACGATATGACAGAGCGCTTCTGTGGCATCTTGTGCAGATGGCTCAATGAAAACTTCCCTATGATTTGGACACCTGTTATCCACCTTGGAGCAACCCAGAACTGCGTAGGTCAAAATGTGAGCGAAATGCTAAACAGAGGTTATTCCGGAAGCAACGTTCCTTCACTAATCAACAGGCTTTCAAACTTGACGCATACCGCTGAGTGAATGCTAGTCTGTATAAATCACTTATTATGCGTGTACAATTTGACTTCCGTAGAGATCCAAAAAGTTTCTGGAGTTTTGTGAATTCTAAGAAGAAATGCTCTTCCATCCCGTCAAATCTATATCTAGACGAATCAGAATCATCTTCAGCTGAAGAATCATGTGAACTGTTTTCCAAGTATTTCATGTCTGTGTTCTTCGCTGGCCTCACATCTCAAAAGCTGAACTGGCAACTTCTAATTTACCTGCTGATGTTTTTGACCTGGACATCTTTTACATCACTTTGGACATGATCATTGCTGCTTCTTGGAAACTAAAAAGCTCGTATTTACCCGGGCCCGGGTGAACCGACTGTTATCTTTTGTCGCTGTACTGCTTCCTTATCGACTCCTCTTGGCCACAACTTCAACAAATCATTTGAGTAGCAGAAGATCCCCGCTGTGTGGAAACAATCTTTTATGTTTCCCGTTTTCAAGAAAGGAGATAAAAGATATGTTAAGAGCTGCATTGACTTTCGAGTGGGAAGACAACTTAGATCGTCATCTCTACTGCTGACTAGATTTTATCGGACTTCTTACGGTTTTAATAAACCACTGACATCATGCGTTCATACCTTTTCGTTGATTGACGACCTCTTCGACTTTGGAGAATCTTCTAGATCTTTTAAAAATAGGTTAACTGCATCGAGACTGCTACAATCTAGGCAACAATAGTTTTAATACATTCATGTAGACTTCGGTCAGATGAATTAAACAAAATCAAACTTGTTGAAAATTGACAACTCTATCAGGATAAAATAAAAAATATATGCCTGATTTTGAAGCTAGACCATCCTTAACGTGGAGCAGTTCGTAACTTAAGTTGTAACTGTAGCTTTTTCGATTATAATTATGTATGGTTACGGTATCTTTTCAACCGTATTCATTAAGTCTTCTGGAAGATCTTTTTCAGAACTTAGAATCTGTAGTTGAAACTGTAGCTTTTTCGGCAATACAAAGTTACAACATGTGTTCAATTATGTTCACTGAATTTTTTGAAAGGTCAACAGACATTTTGAGAAAATCAGGGATATTCTAGATTATCCAAACTGTTTTTGAGTTCATAACTTAGGATCTACAGTTGTTATTATAGCTTTTTTAGTAATAAAAATTAGCGGTACATAATCAATAAAGTAATTTTGATCTTTTGAAAAGTCAACCGCTACTATGAGATAATCAGGTATTTTCGAGATGATTTAAACTCATGATCATTTTCAGCTATACTAATTTCTGATATGTATTCAAACATGCTCATTGAGTCCTCTGGAAAAACAACAGACATTACGAGATAATCTGGGATGTTCTAGGTCATCCAAACAGTCCTGGAGCTCAAAACATGTGATGTACAGTTGTAACTTTACTTTTTAGACTAGACAAGTTTACGATGTGCATTGACCTATGTTCAATGGATCTTCTGGAAGGTTAACCGACATTATTTATCATGAAATCAGGGATGTTCTGAGTCATACCAGACTGTTTATTGGTTCAAAACTTAGGATCTACAATTGAAACCTTAGCTTTTTCTGATGTCCAGAGTGTTCTGATGTATGATATGTATTCAACTATGTTCATTGAATCTTATGGAAGAGCAACCTATTTTATGCGATAATCTGGGATGTTCTAAGTCATCCAACCTTTCCTGGAGTACTGAATTTAGGTTCTATAATTGTGCCTGTAGCATTTTTGGCTAAACATAGTTAAGATATGTTTTCAACTTTGTTTATCTGGATTATTTTGGAAGGTCAGCAGATATTATGAAATGATCTGAGATTTTGTATACCAGCGATTCAGTTCTGGAGCTTAAAAATTAGGATCTGGAATTTTTACTGTAGCATTTCAGGCTTCACAAATTTACGATATATATTCAACCATGTTCATTGGATCTTCGGGTAGGGTTCTCGTAGCTGATCCCATACAGTCTTCACCGAATATTTTTGTCGTTACATTATGGAGATGGATCACTTAAATTGGTTATAGCTTACAAACTTCAAGAACCACCGATCTGGTTCATCTTCAAGTTTAAAAGTTCTATTTGAATATGTCGGACAGACCTAATGATTTTCAATAGGCGACTGGCGTGATTTGGCAAAACTCTGACCAATTGTAACTGAAGCTTTTTCAGCTACAAGGCTAATAGAGAATTACCTAGATTATCCCATAATATCCTTTGGCTTTCCAAAAGGTTCAATGTACATGGTTGAATACATATCGCAACTTTGTACAGTCGAAAAATCTATCGATACAATTATAGATTCTAGGTTTTCAACTCAGGAAAAGTTTGGATGACCTTACTAGAACACCTCAGATTATCTCATGTTGTTGGTTGAACTCCCAAAATATTCATTAACCAAGGTTGGTTAAATATCGTATTTTGTTTTTTCGAAAAAATACAATTACAATTTTTGATACTGTTTTGATATTCTCACAGTCACCACTTCTGTGCGTTTATTTACCTCGAGAGGCGATTTGATCTTCGGGAATCTCCTTTCCCAACTTCAACACATTGTAACACTTCGGGTGAGTGTTACTGATGTGTGGCAAACAGTTGGTCAACCCGAATGTTTTCGGACTGAATTTGAAATTGTGACCCAGACCACAACTCAGACCCCTGTTCCCGGCACGCACTTCGTTTCGCACTTTTTCGGACACATTTTCTTAGTCTTCTTTAACAAATGATGTATCCATTTGTTCAAAATAACACAACGTAACAAATTTCTCAGAGAAAAACGCAGAAAATAATTAAAACTCGAACTTACTGATCGCTTGAATAATGACAGTATATCACTAGTCGGGATTGCAAAAGCTTTGATGAAACGTACTCAATAAGTAGAGGTTTGAAAAGATTAATAATATCTGTTGCAAATCAAATCATATTTTAGGAATAAATTAAGTATTTTATGCTATTATAACAACTTGTATGATATGCTTTAGTTCATGTTTTTATATGTATGTATGTTGTTTCGCTTTATGTATGTTTCGCTTTTAAAGCTGTGGAGTATCCATCCATCTCTACCAAGTATCCCCTATCCTTCGACAAAATTTGCGAAAAGTCGAGCGTAACAAATTCAAACAATGACATAATAACAGTGGAGTTACTCATAGATGGAAATAGCAGGTATGGGTACTTATGTTTACTCATATATTAAAATAAATCATGCAGCTCATGTGTAACTCTACTTTCTTCACTGTTAAATTGAACTCGACCTAATTTTGAATCCATATCAGTAGCCGTGTACGTATAAAGAAGGCATGAAAAGAAAGAGGGATAAAACCAAACATAAGCTGTGTTGTTAAGCTCACCAATTGCCTTTGATGAGTCAATTTGATGAGTTGCTTGTCAGTTTTTGTATCGTTTCGTTTAGCCGTTACATGTGATTCACGAGCGTGCTGCAAATTTTTGTTGCTCATGCATTTAAATGTGTGCGTGCGTTGAGATAAATTTATTTCTTTCAGCACACGCACGCACACAAAGATGATTTTTTTTGGTCATTTTTTATGACCATTAAGATTTTGGATAAGTAAATCGATTAGATTGACATGGCCGGAATGGAGCGAATAGCAATAAACTCTGTGGGGACGGTGGCAACCACGGTTGTATCACCTAAGACGGATTGTCAAGAGCTGCGGGTGAGAACATTGCATGCAGCTCAACAACCGAAAATAGAATCAATTGACGGAGGAAGTTCTCCAAAAATACCTTCGTCCATTCAACCGAGGCCCACCGCTGACTGCTTCGGGTATCGAATTCGTACTTCCCCTCTTTGTTTACAAAATCAAATACGTCTGTTTGAAAAAGTACTTGAGAAATTATGATTAAGTTAATTTGTAAATCATTAAAACCCGAGTAATGATAAAAATGGTGGTAAAATTTTACAAAGTTTAACTATACATTACCATATAGAATAGTATACATAGTTTAGTAAAGATATAAAAGGGAACGTCCATTAATTACGTCACGCAAAAATTGAATTTTTTTAATCCCCTCCCCCTCTTGTCATGTTTTTTTGTATGGATCGTCACGTTTTCTCAAACCCCCTCCCCCTTACTGCGTGACATAATTAATTAGAACTTCGACATACGTCTTCTTCGGTCAACTTTAGTTTCAGTTTGCTTGTTAAAAATTATCTTAGGAATGGAGCCACGGATCTGCGAGAATTGATTGTTTTGTATTAATAGACTTTCTTTGCGGTCTCAGGTCGAGACCAACAAATCGCTCTATAAGGCTATAAGTTTCGATTTTATGGTCCTTGCTAGAACAGAGAAGCGTTACACTCAAAATCAGCGGAAAGCAGTTGAGCAGATTTTTTATATTTCCTACTGTGCAAACACTTATCACTTCTATTCGATTCGAACGGTATATTCTAAGAGGGGCATCACGGCTCAGCCCTTACATTTATGACGTTGAATGCACCAAGGAAACTGATAACATCGCCAATTCACCCTCTGGCCTATACACTTGAATTGATGAGCCATTTAACGTAAGCTCCAGTTCATGGGAAATTGCAAAGCTAGAAACCAACGTAGCAGGTTTTCTGACAAAGGATGAGCTTTTAGAGAATCAAACGACTCGCGACGAGAAGTGCCTGATACGGTCTGCGGCACCGTCGTTGTAAACACTTATGGTCCTTACTCTAAATTCGTAGAAATCTACATCATCGTACTACTCGACTACAGATTGATGTTCGCCAAGTCCGATAAAAAGTCATACTGTTCCATGCATGGTGTTAAACTTTATTATCTACTCCGCTGTTTCAACAACATTATAATGATTTAGAAGAAGGTTACATAGGAAATGGTAAACAAGGATAGCTTCCGTGAGTTCCTGGAACAACTGTAATGATGAGATACAAGCCAGTGAGGAATGTATGCGGCCGCACACACTATAACAAAGTGCCTCCGGAAGTAATGATGCTAGCGAGAAATTTGGAAAAATGTCATCCAGGTCATCAACATAACTAAATCTCAACATGATGATCTGCTGACCGTGCAAGATCTTGATGCAAAACTACGGTGAAAAACTTAAGACGTTCACCATTGTTCTGCTCGGCAACCTGAAACAAATAAGAATAATTATTTACATAAAAATTACATTTATTAAATTTATTTATATTTAGTAGGAAGCAAAGATATACATCTGAATCAACGTGTTTTTAATGTATTGCGCAAAAAATTGTACAATGATAAACCTTAAATTATTTGATAACATAAAATTCGCCATCTAATAAGAACTGTCAAAACAGTTGCCTTCTTCCGTTTGCTCACTTCACAATTCAATAGCTCACCGTAATCCACCTTACCGTGAATTGATGAGATGCATGATGGATGCGGATGAACTTTTATCGTGTAGCGCGACATCACTGTGACATTTTCAGGTAAACTCATTAAAAAGCGATTGGTGAGAAAAACAACAGCACCATGTATTGTCTCTTTTCGGTAGATGCGACATGTGACATGATTGAATGTAATTTTGTTGCATACAAAGCAACATACATACAACACTTTGTCTCTTTCCTATATAACAATCGGATGTTATGAAACATATTAATTTTGATTCTTCTGCCTTGCAATTTATCATTATTGTGTTGAGTATGCAACAATGATAAAGATACATTATTTTTTGTACCAACATTGAAAAGCTAGGACAATGTCTTTATCATTCATGCATTCGCGAGTTTGCATTCACTGATTGCAGGTTCTCATATTAGTTTTCTCAAGCTTTCGGTAGAGCGCATACATATCTTTGACTAGATCCTTTGACTAGAAAATGGGAAGAAAGATTAGTAATTAACATTTAATTCGATCTACCTTTATTGCTTATCTTTATGCTTGACAGATACGCGTATTTCGTCTACAAAGTGCAGACTTCTTCAATGCCGTGTACTAATACTCGACTATCCTATTCCTAGAGAAGTCAAGAAAAGAGACTGAGCTGGCTCCCAAATTATATTCTTATGCTTAGGACACTTTACCAACTTCTCAGAACATTTTCAATATCTTATCTTAAATTTCTCAAACTTAATGAACAGTGATAACTCATAAAAGTTTCACGGCATTCCTTACAGTACATGTTTTTTTATGCTAAGCTCATCGCCATTTACCATCCAACAAGCTCTGGAGAAAGACACCACCTGATTCTAGTTCATACTGTGCTGCTCAAATTTTCCTCATGCCATAAATCCACGCGGTACCAATTTCCCTGTTCGTTCCTGCGAACCGAAACCGAACAAGATACATCTTTAATCAAATTGAAATATTTTATGCGATCAACATCTTCGCTCTCATCTAGACCAAAACAGACTCAACTCGTCCGGAAGGAGGATACAGTTGTGAAGGTACATCTGTTCACCCCGCAGTCACGCTTTGCTGACCTGCCCAAATGGGAACTGAACCGCTATAATTTCAGCATCCAACAACGAATTCGAGTTCGTGTCCAATAAACTTTATCCTTCCTTCCTCCCTTTCGCTCTTCCACCTATGTCACGGCGAGGCTGCAAAAACATTCGCGAAAACTTTCCTCCCGAGTCTTGAAGTTCATCGAAAGTATTTACGGTGTTTTTTTATTACTCAATTTTACTTGCAGCGATGAAGGCGCCATCCTGATCCAGCGCTGGTACCGGCGGTTTCTGGCGCGAATTGAAATCCGCCGCCGTTACACGTGGACCATCTTTCAGAGCATCGAGTACGCCGGAGAGCAGGACCAAGTTCGGGTAAGTTAGTTTGAAGTTGGGTTTTTTTACGAAGCTGAGTGGATGATTTGACGTTGTCTTTCGGTTCAAGTTGGAAGCATAAAAGTTGGCCAGTTGTGGTTTTTGCCAGGGTGAAATGGTCGGGTATGATGTTTCGTTGCCTCGGGGATTTTTACTTTTACGAACGACCCATCTTGTCGCAGAATCTAAATAGGAACGTAGTCACAAACTGCCTTGGGCCACATTGGGGTGCAAACAGTCATCATCTCCTTTCATCATTTCAGTAATCTAAAAACAAGTTTTTCGTTTAAAATTAAAATACTATTTACGAAAATGTGTTCTCTGTTTACAACTCACCAGCCGGAGCACAGTGAACCCATTTTCAGATCCAGTATTTTGATTCTGAATTCTGATGGTGATGATGATGACGCTTCTTTGAAACTCAACGACGGTTGTTTATGCCTAAACTCTAGGGTAAATTTTGTACTTTTATTCTAGGTATTTCCAAGTTTATTGCTCATCACGGTAAGCCTGCTTTAAGGACTGTTCATTAAAGAAAGTGGGCAACTGTTTATCATTGGCTTAGGGTTAAAATTAACGAAAA
>JASCZW010016018.1:0-19473 GCA_034211315.2 Aedes japonicus
CTGAGGTAAATCAGGAGATCTGCATGGAAAATGTTATATAGTATTGGCCCAAGTATGCTACCTTGAGGAACACCAGCTCTAATGGGCAATTGAACAGATTTAGAATTCTGATAATTTACTTGCAAAGTTCTATCAGTTAAGTAGTTTTGAACTAATTTCATGATATAAAGCGGAAAATTAAACTTTTCAGTTTCGCAATCAAACCTTCATGCCAAACACTGTCGAATGCTTTTTCTATGTCTAGAAGAGCAACTCCAGTGGAGCAGCCTTCAGCTTTGTTTGAACGAATTAAATTTGTTACTCTCAAAAGTTGATGCGTAGTTGAATGCCCATGGCGAAATCCAAACTGTTCATCAGCAAAAATTGAGTTTGAATTGATGTGAAGCATCATTCTATTCAAAATTATTTTTTTCAAAAAGCTTACTTATTGAAGAAAGCAAACTGATCGGTCGGTAGCTAGAAGCTTCAGCCGGATTTTTGTCTGGCTTCAAAATTGGTACGACTTTTGCATTTTTCCATTTATCTGGAAAGTATGCTAGATGAAAACATCTGTTAAATAGTTTTACCAAGAAAGACAAAGTACTCTCAGGGAGTTTTTTGATGAGGATATAGAAAATTCCATCATCATCTGGTGCTTTCATATTTTGAAATTTTTTAGTTATAGTTCTTACTTCATCCAAATCGGTTCCCCAGGAATCATCAAAAATATTTTCTTGAGAGAAAATATTCAGATACTCCCTGGAAACCGATTCCTCAATAGGACTAGTAAGTCCCAAACTGAAATTATGGGAGCTCTCAAACTGCTTAACAAGTTTTTGAGCTTTTTCCGCATTTGTGAGCAAAATTTTATCACCTTCCCTAAGTGCTGGTATAGGCTTTTGAGGTTTTTTCAAGACTTTAGAGAGTTTCCAGAAAGGTTTGGAACTCGGATCTAATTTTGACACATTATTTTCAAAGTTTTTGTTCCTCAGGGCAGAGAAGCGTTTTTTAATTTGCTTTTGTAAATCTCTGCCATATGACTTTCATAACGGGATCACGTGTTCGTTGATATTGACGCCTACGTACATTTTTCAGACGAATCAAGAGCTGAAGATCGTCATCAATTATAACTGAATCGAATTTAACCTCGCATTTAGGTACTGAAGCTGCTCTTGCTCTAACTATTGAAAAGGCCAGAGATTCAAGAGCATTATTAATTTCATTTCTTGTTTGCAATGGAACATTAGGATCAAAGTTGTATTCCATAAATGTTTGATATTGATCCCAATCAGCTCTATGGTAGTTGAAAGTAGAACTGATGGAATTAGAAATGATTTCTTGAGATATTTCGAATGTAACTGGAAGGTGATCAGATCCAAAGTCAGCATGGGTAATCAATTGACTACAAAGTTGACATGAATCAGTTAAGACCAAATCAATAGTTGAGGGTTTCTTGCAGAAGAAAAGCAAGTTGGGCTGTTTGGATATTGTATAGTATAATAACCCGCAGAACAATTATCAAATAGTATATTACCATTGGAATTGCTTTGAGCATTATTCCATGAACGGTGTTTTGCATTAAAATCACCAATAATGAAGAATTTAGACCTATGACGGGTAAGTTTCTGAAGGTCACCCTTAAGCCAGTTCTTTTGCTGGCCAGTGCATTGGAAAGGCAAATAGGCAGCTATAAAAGTAAATTGGCCAAATTTTGTTTCAACTGAAATCCCCAAAGTTTCAAAAACTTTGGTTTCAAATGAAGAAAGAATGTGATGTTTGATTCGCCTATGGACAATGATGGCAACGCCACCACCAGCTCCATTAAGGCGATCATTGCGGTAGACAAAATAATTTGGATCTCTTTTGACCTTATGGGCAGGTTTGAGATAAGTCTCAGTTATAACAGCAATGTGCACGTTATGAACTCCTAGCAAATTAAATAGCTCGTCCTCGTTATCTCTGATGGATCGAGCATTCCAATTCAAAATATTTAATGACCTAAAATCCATTACTGAATTTCAATGTCATGACAATATTATTAGCAATTTAATACCAGTTTGAATAGCATCAAACATGGAATTAGTTTTTAGCATATCGGTTATCATATCGATTAACGATTGCTGTAAAAATTCTAATTTAGGACGGATATGCTACCTAAATCGAATTCATCAGAAGTCCCGTGGAATTTTGGTTAGAAGTTCCGTGGGAATTTTGGTTTTGGTTCCTACCCGCTGCAACGGAAGCATAGGTAGGTCCATTTACATGTTGAACATTGTTAACAACACGGTTGGGTAAGAATGTAGGGTTTGCAGAATGAACCCTGTTGGTACCTGCAGGTATCGAAATAGTATTTGCTGCTCGTTGATCGTTTGAAGTTGCGGATGGAAAACCCTGTCCACTGTTTCTACCGACGGTTTGGTAGGAATTTGTGCTTGTCTGATCGATGTTAACAGCTGCAAAATGGGTAGTAGCTGGTCGGGAACGTATATTGTTTCCTACCTGTCGTTTAGTGCGCGACTGCAAAATTGCTTTGCGAGTCTTGCATTCCCAAAAATTTGATTTATGGTTTTCACCACAATTCGAACATTTAAATTTTTAGGATCTTCCTTTACAGGACAGTTGTCCTTTGTGTGTGAGGAATCACCACAATTCATGCATTTACCAACCATATGGCAATGCTTTGTTCCGTGACCCCATCCCTGGCACTTACGGCACTGGGTGAGGCTTTGAAAGTTTGCTCCAGGCTTCTTGAAATGTTCCCAGTTCACTACGACATGGAGCAAAAGGCTTGCTTTTTCTAAAGCCTTAAGGTTATTAAGTTCACTTGACTTGAAGTGAACTAAGAATAAATCGTTTGAAATCCCTTTGCGAGAATCGCCAGGCCGGGATTTCGTTTTCATTTTAATTACTTGGACTGGGCTTGTTCCAAGTAATTTTATCAACTCAGTTCTAATTTCTTCCACAGATTCACCACTGGGCAGACCTTTCAAGACAACCTTGAAAAGACGCTCAGCTTTGGTGTCGTATGTGAAAAAGTTATATTGCTTCTGAGTAAGATACTCTAGAAGACGTTTGAATCCGTCCAGGTTTCTGCACGCAAACGGCATTCACCTCGTCTGGAAATTTGAAGGGAATATTTCACACCTTCAACAAATGTTAAGATTTCCTTGCGAAAAGCATGGAAATCCGAAATTGTCACCACAATAGGGGAACTTTTTCCTTTCTCAATCGAGAAAGTTTATTCGAATTTTGTTTTGATGATGGATCACTCTCATCATCTGTGAGCAAATCAAATTGATTACTCACATTGATTTCATTTGAAGGCGAATCAGTAGATTGCCCTCTACGTTTGCGTTTATTTGCCATAGTGGCAGAATAATTTTCTCCAAATCGTCGTCCAAGCAGATAACTATAAGAATCCGATGGACCGAAGAGGAATTTTCCAATGCGATATCCAAGCCGGGTTACCCGAAGGGCCTAACAAGGATCGAAAAGGAATAAGAGGAAATCAAAAAATGTTGGGTAGTATTTAGCACTGAAAAGTGCTGTTTAAAATTTGTTGTAGCGTTGGGTAGCAATAGCACTTCCTTCAGCAAATAGAAATAGAACCGCACGGCATGAGAGCACAATGCAGACTTGCCACACAATCATACTCGGATGCTACTTCCCGCGTACTGGTATACAATACAGAGGCAGGCCAGAAACGTGTCCAGCTCACCGCAGGCGTCCCACAAGGTTCGATCCTGGGTCCGGTGTGCTATGGAACACGACGTACGACGATGAAACGCGGCTTGAGTTCCCGAGCGGGATAAAGATTGTCGGGTTCGCGGACGACATCACCCTAGAAATATGTGGTGAATCCATCGAAACGGTCGAGCTAACGGCCTCGCACTCCATTGGCATTGTGGAGAGATAGTAGAATCGAAGAGGTTCTTGAGGTATCTTAGGGTCGACGATACAGGGTGTCCACGATGAAATTGCTCTAACTTTTTAACCGTTGGGTAGAATTTAATGAAAATTTGAGTGGATTTAGTTCATAGTGCATTTTTACATCCTGCAAGTTTTAAAGTCCTGTGATCAAAACTCGCGGAAATGGAGTCGAAAGAACAGCTCGTGCGTGATAAAATCTTGCGCATTCATCACGAGAACAAGGATCTCTCGCATCGTTCCATCGCTAAAACGTTGGGAATCGCGAAATCCACGGTGTCGCGAGTGATTAAGCGGTTCGAGGAACGGTTGACCACCGATCGGAAGCCCAGAAGTGAAGGAAAAAGTATTCCGTACAACACCAAAAATCACAACCGCGTAGTTGGGGCCTTCAACCGAAATCCGAACGCCTCCGTTCGGGATGTGGCTAAGAAGCTGCACCTAAGCCGAAGTTTTGTCCAGAAGGCCAAAACTAAGGCTGGGCTTCGAACGTTCAAGGTACAAAAGGCCCCTAATCGCGACGAGAAGCAGAACAAGTCCGCCAAAACCCGTGCCAGGAAGTTGTACCTCAACATGCTGACGAAAGTTGAATGCTGCATCATGGACGACGAAACATATGTGAAGGCCGACTTCAAACAGATCCCCGGCAACCTGTTTTTCACGGCCAAGGATAAGTTCAGCGTTCCGGAGCATGTCCGCACTCAGACGATGTCCAAATTTGCGAAGAAATTCCTGGTTTGGCAAGCCATCTGCACGTGCGGGAAGCGGAGTGCACCTTTCGTGACTCAAGACACGATGAACGGACAGGTGTACATAAAAGAGTGCCTCCAGAAGCGGCTGCTTCCTCTCCTGAAGGCCCACAACGTCCCAACAATCTTCTGGCCGGATTTGGCCTCATGCCACTACTCCAAGGACGTGCTGAAGTGGTATGCGGACAATAAGGTCAATTTCGTGCCGAAAATGTTCAACCCTCCCAACACTCCGGAGCTCCGCCCCATCGAGAAGTACTGGGCGATTATGAAGCAGCACCTTTTTAAACGACCTAAGGTAGTGAAGACAGTCGAGGAACTGAAGAAAGTATGGGTTTACATGCAAAAAACGGTTGATTCACAGGTTGTGCAGAATCTTATGGCCGGGGTTAAGGCCAAGGTGCGGGCATTTGCGTATGGACTATAAATAAAATACGAATAAAATGGTAAAATGAAGTTTAATAGTCATTTCTCAATCCCTGAAAATTTGATGGCAATCGGATGAAAACTCGAATTTTGCGAATCAATTTTGTGTGTGGCAATTTCATCGTGGACACCCTTTAAGCTGTCCTTTGTCAGTCTCGTCGATTACGCTTGCAAGAAAGCCTCAATGGCTATATCGGCATTATCCCGCATGATGTCGAATAGCTCGGCGGTGCAAGGGAGTAAGCGTAAACTCCTGACCAGCGTCACCCTGTCCATACTTAGGTACGGCGGGCCGGCATGGATCACCGCCTTGAGTACCAAGAGCTACGTAAGTAAGCTAGAGAGTACGCATAGGCTTATGTGCCTAAGAATGGTTAGTGCTTACCGAACGGTATCACGTGACGCGGTCTGCGGCCTAGCGGGGATGATGCCAATAGCCATTGTCATAAAAGAGGACGTAGAGTGCTTTGAACAACGTGGAACAAGAGGTATTCGGAAGACCACTAGAGCCGTATCCATGGTTAAGTGGCAAAGGGAATGGAACAACTCCACCAAAGGTCGGTGTACCCACCGATTAATCCCGGAATTAACCAGGTGGGTTGGTAGGCGACACGGGGAGGTGAACTTCCACTTAACGCAAATATTGTCTGGCCACGGCTGTTTTAGACAATACCTGCATAAATATGGGCATGCACAGTCCTCCGCATGCAGCGAGTGCGCGGGAGTCGAGGAAACTGCAGAACATGTGTTCTTCGCATGTCCTCGCTTCGACGGCGCGAGATCAGGCATGTTTGCCGTAATCGGTCACGACACGACTCCGGACAACTTGGTCCCGAGGATGTGTCAGGACCGGGACGCCTGGGACGCGGTATGCGTAGCAGCCTTCCAGATCGTCCTCGATCTCCAACAAAAATGTCGAAACGACCAAAGGCAGGTCGCAGGGACCACCTAACTACTAAAGCCCTAAGTAGTTAGACATAGTGGGTGCTGGACAAGCACAAGAGCCCCCTCCCCGAAGTAATACCGAAAGGTGGTTCCGGGGAGGGTCCAAGGCTTAAGGCACGGGTAGGTTTTTAGTGGGTCGAGGAGTTGGCACCCTCATCCCCACACCCTGAGTTCTTCAGGTGTCTGGTTGCAGATTTTCCATCCCGTCCAAAAAAAAAAAAACACAACCATTCTAATGCGAAAATGGTACCTGTCATCGAAAACTCTCAATTAATAAGTGTGGGAGTGCAACAATAAATTGAGAGCAAGCAATAAGCAATTTGTGCAAGCAATGAGCTTGAAATGGAAAATCAAAAGAACTAATAGTTGTATCAGTCAAGTCGAAACTTTTTAAGCCACTCCTATCCTATCCTATTCATCCCCCCTCTCTCTCACTCTCGATCTCTCTCTCTTTCTCTCTCACACTCTCCCTCTCCCTCTCTTTCATACATGCACATACATTTATATAATTTGGTTCTAATTATGACCGCAATCGGTTGGTATGAACGGAGAATGCTAAAGTTGTTGCTGGTACTGCGTACATTATATTGAAAAGGTGGTGCAAACGTCAAACTTAAAACTTCTGGACAACATCGTGGATTGCTAGCCTTGAAGGCTTGGGAGGCTAACCTGCTGAAGGAACTAGGCTATGATGCACCAGATAACTAGTTCTGGATAATTTTCCAGAGAATATAACGGGGAGTTCTTCAGAGAAAGTCAGATAATTACCCAGAAAACCTCACTTTCAGTATTTTTAAACACTATTTAAATTTTTTTTTTTTTTTTTGAGCGTATTAGTAGAACGATTGTGATTGGGAAACTAGGAGAATTTAAAATTAACACTTCATTTGATAACTAAAAAAATAAACATTGAAACACTTTTTCAAATTTTCGCTAGTAAACGCGAGCAAATTCCTTTGAATTCTACTACGAGCTTTGGGACAAGTTCGGGAAAGTTCTTCAGCGGCACAACAGGGAAGTGCTTCAGCGGAATTTCAGGGCTTTTTTTGAGAGCATCTTCAGGAATGTTCGTTAGAACAGGGAAGCCTCAGAAGAAGTTCTTCAGAGAACTTTGAGTAAGTTCTACAGAAAAGATAATGGTAGTTCTTTAGAGAAATTCGGAGAGGTTCATGACCTAAGCTCAGGGAAGTTCTTCAGTTTTTCAGAGAACTTCAGATTATTTTTCAGAGAAGTTTAGGAAAGTTATTTCTGCTAAGTTCTTCAGAGGTATTTCAGGGAAGTTAATGGAAGTTGGAATGTACGTTAATGGTAAGTTAAGGAAAGTTAATGGAAGTACGAGGAGCTTCGGTAGAGAAGTTAATGGAAGTTCTTTTGAGAACTTCAGGGAACTTCCCCTGAGAACGTCAGAGAGCTTCAGCGAAGTTCGGGGAACTTCTTCAGAGAAATTCAGATAATTTTTCAAAGGAATTCAGGAAAGTCCCTCAGAGAATGTCAGGAAAGTAATTTCAAGGAAGTTCTTTAGAATAATTCAGGTAAGTTGTACAAAGAACTTCAGGGAAAATCTTCAGAGCACTTCAGATAATTTTTTAAGAGAAGTGCGGGAAAATTCAGGAAAGTTCTTCAGAGGAATTTCAGGGTAGTTTTTCAGATAACTTCGGTGAAGTTCTGCAGAGTGTTTCTGGGAAGTCTTCAGAGAACTAGTGAAATTCAACACAGAACTTCGGGGAAGTTTTGCAGAGAATTTTAGAAAAGTGCTTCAGAGAGCTTCAGGAAAGTTTTTCAGAGAATTTCAGGTAGTTTTTCACAGAAGTTTGTGGACAATTGTTAGCGAATTTCAGGAATGTAATATCAGGGAAATTTTTCTTAGAAATTCAGGAAAGATTTTCACAGAAATTCAGGGAAGTTCTTCAGAGAACTTTGAGGCAATTCTTCTGAGAAGGTCACGGATGTTTTTCCAAGAAGCTCAGGGAAGTTGGTTTTGATCGATTAGGTTTTTCAGATTAAAAAACAGGTGATTGTACGTTGGAGTCAGGGGTCAAAATGAAAGGATGAACATCGTAACTGGTAGAACCGTAATCTACCTTGAGTGTCCTCTCAACGTTATCACCTTGAAAATACTTAGTACTTAGCAAGGTATCAAGATCTCCAGGTCCAGATTTTCTTTGGATGAGGAATTGCAAAGCAAAATAATACACTCACTTTGAAGTATACACTTCCTCAGGCGATCGGAATTAGTTGTGTCTCACAACATCGGATGCTGCTCCCACATCAAGTGGAATTTTTTTTCCTGGTCCATTTTTGATTCAAAAATAGCGCAAAAACACAAACTAGCGAAAATTCAAATGAACTGTCAAAAAACTGCAACCAACGAACTATGAACTATTCCGTCCAGATGGAATAGTTCATAGCCTACTACTATAACATCAAAACTATCGCTAGAGTGTCCAGACGACAACGGGCACGGCTCTATATCATAGCTTTGAGCTAACTCTACATAGTTTAGTTGTTCCTATGAACTCTTACATAGTTTTAGTAGTATTAATATATACTAGAAATAGTGACCTTAATGATTTTCAAGCTCATTTGGTTATTACCTGCCG
Source organism: Aedes japonicus (assembly GCA_034211315.2). Lineage (NCBI taxonomy): Eukaryota > Metazoa > Arthropoda > Insecta > Diptera > Culicidae > Aedes > Aedes japonicus. The sequence continues at coordinate 8,627 of JASCZW010016018.1, forward strand.
GAGAGACTTGGTCCCATTACTAACATTCCATGCTTTCCAATTTGGTAGATACACCGGTAATCGGTGGGCAACCACCTGGTACCTAAATTTTAGGATGCAAAGAAGCACACAGGAAGATTTGATGGGTTATCTAGCATTTCGCCACAGACCTTTGACTCTTTAAGATAAACTTCGGGATTTTATGATAAACGTCAGAATTTCGAGAGGACTAGTTCAATCTTCAATGGGTCCTCCCCTAGCTCAGTCAGTAAAGGCGCAGCTACAAAGCAACACCATGCTGGAGGTGGCTGGGTTCGATTCCCGGGCTGGTCTAGGAATTTTTCGTTAAGGAAAATTTCTCGACTGTCAGGGCATAGGTATGATTGTACTTGCCACACAATCATACTAATGCAAAAATGGCATCGAAAGCTCTCAATTAATAACTGTGGAAGTGCATCTAGAACACTAAGTTGAGAGCAAGCAATAAGCTAATTGTGAAAAGCAATAAGCTTGAAATACTAAAGAAGAAGATCAATCTTCATCCAGATTCTGAATTGCCTTTGGCATCTACAGTTTTCGGATCAATTCTCATCCATTATTCTTCATCCTTGGGATGAAGTTTTGGGAAGAACCGCTTTATCTAGATTACGATTACAATAATTTACAGACAACTGGTAGGTAGACAAAAAATTAGCTTGCTGTGATTATTGATTCTTCAACATAAGCAATACATGTACGCTTCCGGCCATTCCAGTGTTAAATGAGCTGAATCAAAACTCATTTCCTATCTAGATCATACCATTCGAACGACAACCAGAACCAACTTGGAATTGGTTGAGTTCCGAGCGGGAGATAAACATCGAAGCATTAGCATCCGCCCGGCCACCACAAAAGCATGACGCAATAAAGTTATTCGAAAAATGTGTTGTTTCCAACCTTAACAAGCAACGTTCTCAGTCTTCAGAATTTCTTCTTCCTTCCCCCTCATCAGCCATATCCATAGCACAATCAGAAATTTGCAATTTTGTGATCATATCGATATCGGTACTGAGATCAAATTTACCAATTAGCTTACCGAACACCTGACGGGAGTTTGTTGGGAGTTATGTAATTCTCCTTTTGCCTGCCTTTTTCGAAAGTGTATTGTTTGACCGTGCATCGAATGGTTCTCCGGTTGGGTATGGCCCACCGGAATCACCGAAACACGTTAGGCTGCTATCAGTCCCGTTTTCAATTTGGTGGGGTTTTTTAATCGTCTCTCTCGGTGATAATAACAACCTTGCCGAGGGCCTTGGTCCCGCTTCCAGCGCTTCCAGGCTCTCGTAACAGTTTCGTTCTAGTGTGGCCTACATAGAATCAGCTAACCATAGGAAGATAGCGATCTCGAAGAAGAAGAAAAAAACAGTTCCAAATCTATACTTGGTTAAGCATGGTTCGTTCGTCCAGCTCTGACCAGCGGTAATCACTATAATCATCACTCGACCAATTAACACTATCGTTAGAAAGTAGTACCTCCTCCTCCTCCTCCTCCTCCTCCTCCTCCTCCTCCTCCTCCTCCTTCTCCGGGAATGACGAAAAAAAAAGAAACAGAACGTGCGAAAAAGAAGACGCGATCACTGCGCAAAATATTTCTCGCCATGCGGTAATTATTATTTTCCATTAAAAGATCAATAAACCGATCTATTTAATTTGCGGTACCGGTTTTGGGCGGGGCGTGCGTTCTCTAGCAATTTTAATTCTCTTTCTTCTTGCTTCGAATTCTTGGGTCGGATTTTCGGACGGACGGACGGACGGAAAGATGATTTGCATCTTTCCGATCTTCTCGTTGCGCGATTCTGCAAACACTCGTTCATTGACGTTCTGAAAATTGGTGGAAAGAACAGTTTTCATCTTCGTTTCGATTCGATGAACCGTGCATTATTGAGTATTTTCATGAAAAGAATGAACTTCAACCTAAATGTTTCGTATATCTTTCGCACCATCTGCGGGTGTACTTTTCCTTTTTTGTGCTTTTTTTTCTTCTGTGGATTCTGTGGTGAGGTAAGCAGATGATCGTTGGCTCGTCGGAATGACGTGATGGGTTCGCCCGGGGTAACATCCTTCAATCGAACCAATCTATTCGGTCTACACGTGTTTCAATTATCACATCTGCCTTAATGCTGCCGGTTACGGGAGCAAGCATTAAGCCTTTGATGGCTTTGAAAACGAAACGGAAACGGGATTTCTGTCGATCACTTTACATTTATACCTTTATTACGTAACCAATTAATAGTAAACAAGCATTGCCGGAACAGAGCTGAAGTTTTCCTCCATGCCGAAGTGAACCCCGTCGTAGATCATCAGCGAGATACAGCAAATGCCAACGGAGCACAACAGAGACAGCATCACCATGAATTGCATCGTCAAGTTTCGGACCTCCTCTGAACAGTGAACTCGAACTTCGAACGACATTCTTTGATTTCGACCTCCCGGTAGTGTTCTTTCAAAATTACGAACCTTCCCCGGGTGGCGATCCCATCCAGATGCTCCAGACAACCCTGCAAGTAGAAAACGTCCTTCTCGATGACCAGCTGCAAGTGCTTCTGGTTCCAGTTGACATTCGCATTGAAAGTGGCACTGGCCTGTAGATCGGGACAACAATACAGCAAACTTATGGCAATCGTCCTAAGCGAGCAATGGATCCGAAGCTTGTCGCAGTTGGCAGTTAGAAGGCTCAATCGCTTTGCCGGGGATAGACCATCGAACGGATTGCGGCTGGTGGTGTTGATGATGTCCAGAATACGTTCCTGAAGTGATCCGAACAGGAACGTTCCTGGTGGACAGGATTTTGCCAGTGAGCGATTCACCGGACTGCCGCTGTCCGGAGTGAAAGAAATGGGATATCCTTGATGGAAATGCCAGCTCAGAGCTAAGATGGTCAGTAGCATGGCGATATCTTCAGGGCAAATGACGATTTTGATTTCGATAGGAATCAGTCATCAATTTGACGTGATTTAACGTCGACTCATCCACACGGCATTTGATGATGCACCACGTTCGGACAATAGGTTGGAATACAAAAGACGCAGACTGCCATTAGTCTGCTAATAGGTTTGGTTGGAAAGGGCGTTTAGATGTTCGGAACACGGTGGGAGTAATTGTTTAATGTGGCAAAAGGCAAGCTAAACATTAAACTACGTGTCATTCAACCGATAAAATACGGATGGTTTTGGTTTCTTAATTGGAGAGACTTCCAGCCGGTGCACAGTGGGCAAGAACTGATGAAAACTAACGAAGAAATCTGTAACTTTTGTTGCTTTTAAGCGCAGTTTATAAATAAGGCTATTTCCGCTTGGAAATCGTCTGGAGATTCGAATGGAGCTGATTAAAATCACTGCACGGATATGGTTGTGGAGTTATAGAGCTTATTTTACCCACTTCTCCTTATATTATTGAATAGTTTATAGATATCTTTGCTCGGAGTCGCTCCAAGATCAACAAAATAGGATTAGTCTCTATATGAAATTTCCTGAAAACTCTAATAGAAGTTGTTTCAGCCACATCAGGTGGCTCTGTAAACTAAGGTATTGCTGATTTCACCCCAGTTTAACCCTTTTAGTTGAATTATTTATCCCAAAAATATAAGAGGAAGTGGGATAAAATCAGCTAAATCTTTGTTCACAGAGCCGTGCAGTATAAAAAAAAACAACCTGTATTCGACACTTCAGAAAATTTCACATCGGACTAGCTCTATTTTGCTCATCTTGAGCCACTACGAGCAAAGATATCTATAAATTATTCAATAATATAAGGAGAAGTGGGGTAAAACCAGCCATATCTATCACAGAGCCGGCTTCTATTTGATTTTCCAAAAAATCTTGGTTGATCTTGAGCCACTCCGAGCAAAGATTCTATAAACTATTCAAAAGCACAAGGGGAAGTGGGGTAAAACCAGTCATATCTTCGTTCACAGAGTCGTGCTGTACTTGAAACAGCTCTATTCGATTTTCCAGGAAATTTCGCATGGGACTACCACTACTTTGTTGATATTGAGCCTCACCGTCCAGAGTTGTCTATAAATTATTCAAGAATATAAGGGGAAGGGCGGTAAAATAAGCTCTATAACTCCACAGCCATATCTGTGCGGTGTTTACAGATTTTTTCGTTTGTTTTCATCAGTTCTTGCCCTATAGTGCGGAGGCTGGCTCTTCAAACAAGATGGGTCACCCAAGATTAAAATTTGCTGTACAAATTCTACTTTTAGAGTTACTAAGGAATTTTGTTCAGCAAACTTGTTCAAAAATAATCAGGAAAAATATTGATCAGGCATAGTTACGGATCATTGATGATCTAGATCATCCAAACTGATCTTGATGTTGTAATGAGATTAAGAGTGTTTTGGCCGTACTTTTTAGCTGTAAAGCTGGAAGGAAAATCTTAACACCATTGAAGACTTATAACAGTATTCTCAGTATATCAACGGCATTCCAAACTATTCTTGAGCTCAGATTTGTCGTTTTGCATGATCAACAAGGTTTCGAGGTCTCCGTCGTACTTATTTGTTGATAACGCTCCATGGGACATCATTGAACAATTTTACAGTATTCTCAAAATATCTACGGCACTCCAAACTATTCTTGAGTATAGATCTTGATTTATGCATAATCAACAAGGCCACTTACGAACACTTCGTCGTACTTCTGAGTGGCAAAGCTCCATGTCCAATGGTGTTTTACATCAACAAGGCGATTTTTACTACAATATCATGGATACTCAAAATTATTTCGTTTCTTAATATTCTTCGTATCTTAATGTTCTAGATGATAAACCCGCTATTTGCTATTTTCTAATCACATATAAGTTTCTATATTTGTCCATGGGACATTTTCCAACAGTTTAAGATACTCAAATTTTATTCAAATAGATGTGCCATCACTTACATCAAACAACTCAGGCAGATAATTTCCCTGTTTCTCTCCGAAAAAATATAACAGACAAAAATCAACGAAAATTCATTTTAGGTCGAATATTTTTGAAACTATCACTAGAAATCGCAGCAAGCCGTGCTTTGAAACTGACGTGTTTTGATCTTGCTGCGTCGTTTTTTGCTTTGTGTAAGACGTAGTGAATGTAATCGATTCGGCGATTCGGCGACTTGGCTGGCATATAGTTTCAGATGCACTCACCTTGGTGTGTACAGAGGGAGAGCTGTGAAGTTTGTTTTTTCTTTCGTTGCACAGTGATTGTGAGTTTTCTTTAATTTCTTCTCAAAATTCTAATGTGATCTCTCTAAATTCTTTACCTGCGATTTTGATTTTTATTGCATTGGAGCACAAAGTACAAATTGTACTCGTGCTGTTTCATTCGAAAAGGATAATGTGAAAAAATTTACCGAATAGCGGAATGCTAGGTCCTGTAGAGACATGAACGCATCCTTTAGCATCACAGTGAAAGACGTCCAAATGAAGACTCCTACCTTGAAGACATGAAGTCCGGCTTCATTTTCTGCCAGACAAACTAGACGGAAGAATTGACCTTCTTGGCCACGTCCCGGAATCGAATGGTTCGGATTGCGTTTGAAGCCAATTCCTCACCTTCCTTGCGTTGACAGGAGCGTTCGTCTTCGCTTTCTTCCGCTGTCCGCTCCGCCACTGCACTACGGTCCAGGTCACGAATTTACGAGGAAACATGTCTCAGGCGCCTAAACTTGAAACTTTACAGCAGTGATGTTCTACAACATGGTTTGTATCATCGGGCCTCATTTTTATGTTAATTAAAATTAGAGTGGTCCCCCATTTTTCACGGAAATACATGAACTAACTTTTTTTATTTGCAGAAATAGACGTCTCACATCCTCTGTAGAGTTGTAGCGCAGAAAATTTCTATGGCATTTTTATTAAAAAAAAATTGTAGCTAAAAATTGACCGATTTAGAAAGCAGTTTTCTCATCAACTTAAGATGTACCATAAAAAATTGATTTTTTGCCCTTACTTTTTATTTCAATTCCACCGTTGAGTGTGTTCGGATGTCTTAGAACTTTAAAGACGCGTGCTTGCATACAACTTGCTGCCATCTTCAATCAATAGATGCTCTAAATCGGTCAATTTTCAACCTACAAAAAATTCTTAATAAAAATTCCATGAAATTTTTTGCGCTAGAACTTTGCCCAAGAATGTAAACGACTATTTCTGCAAATAAAAAAGTAAGTAGAAATGGGGACCACCCTAATTTTAATCAACATAAAAAAATAGGAATACATTTTAATTTCAAGTGTCAACACCATTTTTTTAAGGTTAATAATTGACCGATTTAGAGCAACTTTTCCCTCGTCAACTTAGGGTGTGCCATAAAAAAAGTTTTTCTGTTCTAACTTTTTATTTCAATTTTCATCGTTAAATTTAGTTCGGACGAGTTGTAGAAGCTTTAACCAATCAATAGTTATTGAAGTTTTTCTTCTAAAACCATCCCAGATTAAAATGTAATTTTCTCAAGATACAGAAATAACATATCTCTAGTTGCCACATATGTTGAACAATATAAATTGTTCTTTCAAATGACGTCTTTAATTTTTTTTGTGTTTGCCCCAATCATAAAAATCAACATTTAAAAAGGGCGTATTTTTTTAAGAAAAACTTCAATAACTATTGATTTATTGAAGCTAGCTGAAAAGTTTGTATTCCAAAGTACGCGTCTTTAAAAGTTCTAAAACTTGTCTCAACACAACTCAACGGTGGGAATTGAAATAAAAAAGTAAGGGCAAAAAAATCCATTTTTTATGGTACACCCTAAGTTGATGAGAGAAAACTGCTCTAAATCGGTAAATTTTGAAGCTACAAAATTTTTTTTTTTTTAAATATCATAAAATTTTTTGCGCTACAACTTTGCATGTGGATGTGAACGTCTATTTTTGCAAATAAAAAAGTTAGGTTTTGTATTTCCGTGAAAATGGGGACCACCCTAATTTTAATTAACATCAAAAATGGGCCTTGATGATACAAACCATGTTGTAGAACATCACTTTGCTGTACAAGTTTCAAGTTTAGGCGCTGGGAGCATGTTTCCTCGTAAATTCGTGATCTGACCATAGTACACTGGGTCGTCTGGAGTCTCCTTGAACGATTTCACCATGACACGGTCGAATCGTCAATTCTCAACTGTGGATCCACCTGTGCGATTCGTCTGGATTTTCCTCGACTGCTCCCATATCTTTTGTCAGCTTAACTTTTTTCTTGGAAGTCGTTCGGATAACCAATGCACAAATTTTCACGAAATTTTGCCCATCTGAACATTGCACTCTACAGGCCCAAACACGACGGAAACGAGACGAAAACGCAAGTTTTACAGTTGTCGCAAATTACGTCGATATGTCCAATTGGAATCAACTTGGATCTAATCAGTTTTCTATCCAACAAGCAGGTTTAACCAGATTTGCTCTTCCACTGCCGCGGCCGTTCCGCTTCTGTTATCATTGCGTGAGCAACTTAAATTGTTGAGGGTATTGTCAAGGTCAATTCGTTTTTTCATAACATGTTTACATATGTAAAAATTTATCATGTCTAATCGAAATTGATGCAAGTCGCCATGCTTAACTTGTCACTTCTAGTGTATTCGTTGATCAATGCCAGCACTTCGACACCTTCGTACAGTTTTTCGCAGAAGTTGTTGTGGATCAGGTCCGCAGAGCCAGGGTTCGTCGAATTTTTTTAAAAATATTCTGGTTTCCACGAAATAATCCAATATCTTATACATCAATTTGTGAGTTTCTGTTTTCAACTTGAACACCTCTGGCTTTTCAGATTGAAAAGTTGATTTAACTTGTTGGATTTTCGGTAAGGTGTTCTCAACGATCAACTGTGTCGTAGTAAAGGGTGTTCCGATCAAAATTTGGTCAAGCAGTAATGTGGAGAGTTGATCAAAGTTTTTATCAATAAGTCAAATTCTTTTTCTTTTCCAAGTTTAGTTAATACAGAATACAGAAGAAATATTCAGCTAAGCTTCCTTTTTACCGAATGCGAATTGCCGGGTCTTTCGTTTAACACCTCGCACAAGATTTTTCAAATTAAAATTGGAATTAAAATTTTGGGAAGAGGCAAAGGGTGATGACCAATTTGTTCGGTCACCACAAAGTGTGTTCAATCGAAAAGGTTTATAATTCCAAATGTTACAAAATGAAGTTAAAAGCTTCTGGAGCTCAATAAGAAAGCTTTTTTGTATCTATACTGGCCTAGTAAATCCAGACATTGTCTGAGTAGATATGAGACTTACAAAACATTAGCCGGAGTTCAGAATGATATCTGTCGTTTCTGTAACATGTGGAAGAGAAACCTCGGAACATCTGCTTTGCAGTTGGGGGATGTTTTGTTACAAGAGCAGACTTAAATTTCTGTACAGTGGCTATATGCAACCTAAAGAAATTTGGACTGCAAATCCTGGAAAGGTGGTGGAATTTGTAAACTCAATTTTGCCTGGCTGGTCACTTGACAAATGGTTATCTAGCTTTAAGATGCGAGTTAGAATTGAAAAACAGGGGTATACCACAAAGTTCAACTTTTTGAACGCAGTGGTTCTAAGCCCCAACAAAAAAAAAGATTTTGTGCAGCTCCCTGATGCACTTTATCTCGCCGCAGAACGCCAGTTTACCTTGAATCTGTTTCTCGCCTGCACAACAGCTTTTGAGACTTCTTAAGGGTTCCGCATGGACGATGGCCCAACATTGTTCGATTGGGCGGTGCTCTGACGAGTTGGGAGGGTTCTTGTCACTTCGTCATCACTTGAACGTTGCTGGCGGCATACCACCCATGGTCTTTTTCCCAGTAATGGAGAGTGGCCAAATCAGGCCACAATAGAACGGAAGATTTGTCGCTTCAGGAAAAGGCAGTAGACGTGCTCGTAGGCACTCGTTCGATAAATTATCCTGGCTGACGGTTCCAGTCGCAATGTAAACATTGTCTTCGAGCCGCAGCTAAAAGATGGCCCGCCACACCTGGTGTTTCTTCGCGAACTTTGGCAGTTTAATGTGCTTGAAAATATCTGCCACTTTTTCCCGTCCGGTTGCCGTATGAAATTCTGGTCCATGAAGCTGTTTAAAGTCTGCCTTGACGTAAGTTTCATTGTCCACTCTGGACCTGTACCTTCGTCAGCATCGTCGTGTACAACTTTCGCGATCGTGCTTTGGCCGACGTGTTTTGTTTATCGTCGCGATTTGGAGTCACCACTTTCTTTGTAAGTTAACAGTCAAGCTGGTTTTGTAGCTCTACCCACGGTTGAAGGTGCCACTCCCACCTTCTTTACGACATCTTAGACGGAGAGGCTCGGGTTCCGCTCGAAACAGTGAAGTAACTCTCCTTTGTCGTTTCCGCTGTGGCCTCCGGCTTTGGGTTCCCCTCCGATCGAGCTTTCCTGGCTATCGACAAACGTACGCTCACTGAACACTTGCAATACGTTGATAACAGTTGATTTTGCCTCATTCAGTAGTTTCGCCAACTTGGCGGCAGAGAGTAAGTTCGGATTTTCGCCATGCATCGTGCAAAATTTTTGCTTCTCTTCCTTCGACTGAAATTTTGACGCACCGAAGCGCCAATCTCAAAACTTCAAAGTAAAGACACGATGCTTCACGCACACATCTTCAAAATGAGGGGTGTGCAACGTTGCCAATGCACGATGAAAAGAAATGCGTCAAGTTTAAGTCGACCAGAATTTTTTGATCTAAACATCCTCTAAAGCATTATCTTTCGAGAGGGAAAATGGCGAAAGGAACAAAGAGAAAAATTGGAAAGTATTATTGTAAAGTGCGGCAACTCCACTACCGATCAAATCCGCAGTGGCAGGCCACTCGATGCGGTTTCAGCGAACAACGTCAAAAGTGAAGTTAACAGCGAAATGGTATTGGCTGACCGGAAAGTGAAGGTGCGTGGACTAACAGAAGCCACAATGATTCGTACTGACCGCACACGCCATATTTGCAGGTAAGTTCTGCATATGAAAAAGTTGTCTCGCCGCTGGGTGCCGCGCCTGCTCACTCTGACTAAGAAAACGAACGCGAGAGCACCTCAAAACAGTATTTAGACTTGCTGATGCGGAATCAAAAGACTTTTTGGCGTCGATTAGTAGGGAACGTTCATTAATTACGTCACGCATAAAATGAATTTTTCACGCACTTCATGGCGCTAGTGTGCAAAGATATTCCAGATTGTGATTGCTATATCTCGAAACCTCACTATTTAGGACGATGCTTTCTTCAGCAAACTTGTGATGATAGCCAAGTTCCGACGAATGGTGGTCACTTATATTCGGAGTTCTGTCACTACGTGGCACTAGTGTGAATATGAGCTAGCAGGTTTATTATCCTATGCCTCGAGCCTTACTAATTGAGACACTCTTTCTTCAGCAAACATGGATTAGTGGCCAAGCCTTCCAAATAGTGTGGTAATTTGTTCGGAATGCTCTCACTAACGGGTGGCAATTAAAATTTTGGAATTTTTTCGAGGCCTCTATGCTCAACAACAAATGAAATCAGAAGAAATAAGAGTGTGTATGCGTTTTGCTCTCTCTCTCTCCTCTTTTCTGCTAGTATTTTCTGTTTTGTTTATGCTTGCTCAGTTTTATCAAAATGCCGTCGAAACAAGAAGTATTCCGCGAGCGCGTTGTACAGCTCTACGAACTGCACGAAATCTCGGCAAAACGTATACGGTACAACATTTTAAAGCGAAAATGTTGCGGCTTCGACTGTTTACCATATCTAAGAACCCCAACAGCTGCTCGCAAGCAAGGCGGTAGAACCAATATTAAAATTATGGACGCAAAGGACTTCGTTCTCTTTCTCGTGCCTTCAACAACAAGGATTCACTGAGCCAACGGGATGCCGCAAAAAAGTTCAACTGTTCTCATCA
>JASCZW010016019.1:0-19471 GCA_034211315.2 Aedes japonicus
CAGAAAGTTATCTTGACAGATAAAAATTGTTCAAACCACGACAAATCGATGCGATGAAATCAATCTTCACTATTGATCAAGAATTCATAAAGACGATCCAAAGGTATGTTCATTCGTCAAAACCAATAGAATATGCCATTCAAAGAGGAGAATTGCCAGAGAACCTTCTCCTTTATCAAATTTCGAAGATGCAGTTCGCAGGCTCGTAATAACGATCTCTTGCGAATGAAGATAGTAGGCGTCAGCAATACGAACAGAAGTAGACATCTCTGTTTGTCGACTGCTGTTTGCATTCCGTCAATGCGCGGAGCAATACAGCACGATGATGAAATTCTGTCAGAAGGCCACCTCCACATCCACATGGCGAGGCTCTAGGAGCGATTGAAGCAATAGAACGAATAGAGTGAAGAGAAAGCATTGATAAAGCGTAACGCGGTTTTGAAATCAGGTAGCCACAAGTTGAAAACGAGTTGAGGGTATTTGAACGGTAGTATCCGATCGTGCTAGTATACTACCTATTGCTTTGATCTGGGTCACCTCTGTACTGGGGTAACTTAGTAAAAGCTTTCGATTGTGCGCCCGATCGGATACTACCGTTCAAATGCCCTCCGCTCTTCGTTTTCAACTTGTATCTTAGTAATTTCTGCAAACCTGCCGTTACGCTATCAATAATACTTTCTCTTCATTTCTATTCGTTCTAGCAATAAATTACTGTCCACTCCTAGAGCCTCTCATGTAGATTGTAAATTATCTGCTTCTGACAAATTTCATCATATAACGTTACTGCGCGCATTGAGAGAATACAAAAAACAATAATCAAACAATAGAAAATGTCTTAATATTTCTGTTCAAATCATGTTACTGACACCTATCTTCGTGTTCACTGAGAACGTTTATTGAAGCCACGAATACGCTTGGGAATTTGATAAGAAGGTTCATGTCTGAGCAATTCTGGACACATTTATTTGATTTAGATAAAATGATTCTATTGGTTTTGACAGATGGGGACGCTGTAAATTTGAATCGATCTTTATAGATTCTTGATCAATAGTGAAGATTGAGCTTCATGTCGGTTTGTCGGTGGACGAAAAGGCCTATCTGTCAAAAGATAAGCTTCTGCAGTGGAATTTAACAGAATTTGCTTGCGTTTACTAGTGATAGTTTAAAAATTGTTTAAGTTTTATATTTTTTTTTAGAAAAAGTGATTAAGTGAAGTTTTAATAGAAATTTTCATAGTTTTCCAATTACAATCGTTCTTCCAATACGCTCGTAAAAGTGTTTTTTAGTTAAAAGTTTAGCATTGAGGAATGATAATGAAATATCCTGTGTAAGACTTAACAAATAAATGATGTGTCGTGAAACTCGGTTGCTATTTTATTTTATTTCTTAATATTCAAGTTAACATCTGTGGTGCAGAATTCTTAATTTTGATCTAAAACTTCTAGCTCGAAAAATTAGTATTGGATCCATTTTGGATCAGAATAAAGGGTGTCCACGATGAAATTGCCACACTATGAAATTGCTCTAACTTTTTAACCGTTGGGTAGAATTTAATGAAAATTTGGGTGGATTTAGTTCATAGTGCATTATTTACATCCTGCAAGTTTTAAAGTCCTGTGATCAAAACTCGCGGAAATGGAGTCGAAAGGACAGCTCGTGCGTGATAAAATCTTGCGCATTCATCACGAGAACAAGGATCTCTCGCATCGTTCCATCGCTAAAACGTTGGGAATCGCGAATTCCACGGTGTCGCGAGTGATTAAGCGGTTCGAGGAACGGTTGACCACCGATCGGAAGCCCAGAAGTGAAGGGAAAAAGTATTCCGTACAACACCAAAAATCACAACCGCGTAGTTGGGGCCTTCAACCGAAATCCGAACGCCTGTTCGGGATGTGGCTAAGAAGCTGCACTTGCCGAAGTTTTGTCCAGAAGGCCAAAACTAAGGCTGGGCTTCGAACGTTCAAGGTACAAAAGGCCCCTAATCGCGACGAGAAGCAGAACAAGTCCGCCAAAACCCGTGCCAGGAAGTTGTACCTCAACATGCTGACGAAAGCTGAATGCTGCATCATGGACGACGAAACATATGTGAAGGCCGACTTCAAACAGATCCCCGGCAACCTGTTTTTCACGGCCAAGGATAAGTTCAGCGTTCCGGAGCATGTCCGCACTCAGAAGATGTCCAAATTTGCGAAGAAATTCCTGGTTTGGCAAGCCATCTGCACGTGCGGGAAGCGGAGTGCACCTTTCGTGACCCAGGACACGATGAACGGACAGGTGTACATAAAAGAGTGCCTCCAGAAGCGGCTGCTTCCTCTCCTGAAGGCCCACAACGTCCCAACAATCTTCTGGCCGGATTTGGCCTCATGCCACTACTCCAAGGACGTGCTGAAGTGGTATGCGGACAATAAGGTCAATTTCGTGCCGAAAATGTTCAACCCTCCCAACACTCCGGAGCTCCGCCCCATCGAGAAGTACTGGGCGATTATGAAGCAGCACCTTCTTAAACGACCTAAGGTAGTGAAGACAGTCGAGGAACTGAAGAAAGTATGGGTTTACATGCAAAAACGGTTGATTCACAGGTTGTGCAGAATCTTATGGCCGGGGTTAAGGCCAAGGTGCGGGCATTTGCGTATGGACTGTAAATAAAATACGAGTAAAATGGTAAAATGAAGTTTAATAGTTATTTCTCAATCCCTGAAAATTTGATGGCAATCGGATGAAAACTCGAATTTTGCGAATCAATTTTGTGTGTGGCAATTTCATCGTGGACACCCTTTATCCATCAGAATTGCAGATGCTTTATGTTAATAATTCATTATTCAACCTTGTATTGATCACTTGCAATTCATTGTATGGAACATTATCAATAAATTGCGGATCAGATGCATATATTTTTGGGTGCACAAAGGGTATATTTTATAGATCATTTTTGTTGGAAAGTTAAAGAAAAGTTATTGAAGTATCTTCAGACCATGTTTATTTATGGTATTTCGTTCAATTTTATCGATCTCTCTCTAGAAATAAACAAAACATTTTTAATATTGTACTGCTGAATTTCACATAACGTTTATGATCATTACAAACTGATCATATTGAAATTTAAATTTGTAGTTAATGTAAATAATGTAAGGATAGGCATCCCTCAATAACAATTCTAGAACATAAGCTAAATCTAAAGCTTAATTGAACTTAAACGAAGCCACAACTAAAACTATGAACTGAACAATTGTGAACTAGCCTAATACTAAATACAATCTCTCACGAGAGGAGAGATTAATCGCATATCAGTGGTCAATTGCACTTGACCAAGTAATACCGATGTATAAGACATGAGACCAGTAGCAAATATACCACGATACTAAACGCAACAAATCTATTGTCTGTCGTATCCTTGATTCGTTTATTAAAGAGGGGTTGTAGATATAGTTCGATTTTCGTTGATCAATCCAAAAATGGTCCTCCCCTTGGTGATGGTTGCGTGATATTCCTGTTCGCAGATGATACCGCAATAGCCGTCAAGGGAAGAATGCCTCGCGAAATAACAAACAAACTTCAACGATGCCTTAACACCTTTGCCGATTATGCTAAGATGTGGAAAATTAAAATCAATGCCTCTAAAACACAAGCAATTATGTTCCTCCACCGACAATCACCCAACCCAACCCCCTGAAACCTCCTCCGGCATGTACAATAATCATGCATGGGACAAGGGTTGAGTGGTCCGCCGAAGTAACATATCACGAACTCATAGGAACAAGTTGCAAGTCACGTAGAACCGAACGCTGAGGATGATTCTAAACCGTCCGTTCGACACAAGGAAAACCGACCTTCATCGAGAGGCGGATATCCTTAACATAAATTAGAAAATTAGTGATATTAAGAACAAATTTCTACATACATGTAACATATCGGATCATGAGCTGATAAGCAATCTGTATATAGTAGGTTAACTGTACATAGAAGGTTAGGTAGTTGTAGGTTGTATATAGTAGTTTTAGGTAGTTTCTTTTTAAATTCAAAACAAACCAAACGATTCACCAAGGAGGTGAATCGATAAACAAATCTGATAAGACTAGGAATTTTTAACTAATTATTATTTTATACCCGAAACCAAAGATGGCAAGACAAAACTGTATCACTTAAACTAAGATTATGTTAAACCATCAACAAACAAAAGAAATAAAAATTATTTTCAGTGAGTAAAAAAAAAATGATTCAGTTAATTCTTGTAACGAACTTTGACAGCAACGGACCAGTAGCAGAAGCAACAGTGAAGCAACATTATCGAAGCTGAAAACTTTGGTCAGGTCACGACACGGGTGTAACAACAACAGAGATCATTAAATTTTGGTGCAATAATTCTCCTCTGGTTTCTGTACACCGTTCAAACCATGAACGGGAAGAAATCTCTCTGAATGCCGGCAAATACTGAGCCCACGACTCGAACATTTAATATTGATGAATTTTACAAATCATTTCCATATATTTAGGATTGCATCAGTTTAACGGGCAACGAACGCATTTTTTAAGGAACGACTTTCGATTTATATGGATCGTTAATGGATATGTATTTGCAAATGTTCGTTAGCCTTATTATCACCAAAACAGCTTCGACCATTAAGTCATTCTAGCGCAAAATAAAAAAAAAACAGAAATCAACTGCTATATGTAGTTCTTGAATGCACCATAACCCACAGAATGCAACTGTCAAATCAAACGTCACCTTTTTTTTATCAAGAAAATAAACATGTTTCAAATTAGTTCTCCCTGCTTTGCTTTGCTTTCACCATTCCTGCTATGGTAACCACCTATACATGCTTTGTTGACAGTTCTACCTTTAATTCGTTCTTTGTTTTGCATCCTCTTCGCTCAGTGTAATACTTGAGATGCCTAGTACAGATATCTCGTAACTCTCGCAAAATGCAAAAACGTCCACCAGTCAGCAGTGGACTGAGGATATTTTTATACTTTTGTTTTGCATAGCCACCGTTTGTTGTTGTATCGTGAGTAGGGTAAATAGAATGAACCAATTCCCTTTTTTTTCGTTCATAGTTTGCTGCATTAAGTGAAGCGTTTAGCAATAAATTCTAGGATTATTATATCGCGCACCTTTGATAGCGGGATAAGACGGCGGTCACTTATCAGTAGATAAGTGGTGGAACCGAGTGTTGCGTGATGTAAAACAATGAAATAATCTCCAATTACGATTGGTAACCTGTGATGAACGGTTCAATTAGTAGAAATTGATTCAGGAAGCTCGCTCGTGCTTGACTGCGTTGATTTGGTGAGGCAACATTGCCATTCGTCGGTGTCTATACTGGAAGATTATGAGTAAAAATGCTGTGATTCTTTAGCTCGTAAGATCTCCGTCCTTGTACATATAGATCAAGGGGCGAACATTCTTGTAGTTAAGGCAACGTAACAATAGCAATATGAATGGTGATAGCAAAAACGAGTGCTTCAAACTGCTGCAGCTCTCGGATGATTCGAAAAGCCTTTCGGACCTGGAACTACCGGAGATAGTCAACCAGAGGAAACGGAAAGTGCGAAGGTATGCTTGTCCTTGAACTTTGCGTAACCCGACAGTGGAATTGTGTTTGAGGGGGATTTGCATTCTATTATTAGATTAATTTACCGGCCGCCGTTTCGCTTTTCAAAACACTTTCTTTTCTACAACATTTTAGAAAAACACGACCAAGGACAACATCGGCACGACACGATGACGATCATCGAACGGCGGCGGGATCACACATCGAATGTAAGAACTTCGGTCTGTGGTTGGCGGTGATGATGACGCTAATGTGGTTGTTTATAATATCGTACATTACATCGGTAGTGCACAACGAGAACCGGCGATTGGAGATAGCTATTCAGAGAGGTAAGCACTTTTGGACATTTAATAATCGTCAGGTGAAGCGTAACAGCAACGGTAACGGTTGTGTTTGGAGAGAGGTTTCTTCTCAGCTTGAGCAGATTTGAATTTAAATAGGGTAACGGGATGTAATGTTAGCCGAGCTCCTTCATTCGGCCTATGTATTGTCAAAAATGTCATGAATCCAGCGAAATGGTAAAAATGGTTAAAATGATGATCGATTTATTTTGAAGCAGTTGCGACATTATTCGTCAATTTATAGTGATATACTTACATGATATTTTCGATTTCTATAACTTTTTAGCATAGAATTGGTTGAGCTGAACAAATTATCTTCATGATCTAAATTTGATTAAATTGACCGAAAAGCTTAGTAATGCATTCTAGATGCAGAGAAAATAGTCACTCGTTATAAATTCACTATTCACATGGAAACATGAACAATGATTTCTCGAGAAACCCCTATACCCAATTTTAGGGACAGATATGCCAATATGTTCTCGACCATGGGTTCAATATTTTCAATGGGAATGACTGGGTTTGTGGTTGTTAATTTTTCAGAGGGCTTATCCAAACTAAAACCTAATTAACAAAATCTATTCAGTTGGGATTTAATGTTTTGAAATGGAATAGCGCATTGATCTCATGTGAAAATCTTTGAGGTGCGATAAAGTAATTTTATTACCAGTTGTTTTGTCAAATTTGCCGGTGAGTATAGGGAATATAGTTTTAATGGGAATGCCTAGAAAGATATTATAAATAAACTTAACAACTATTCTTTTGAACCAGAATCTTCAAAAAGATAAGACGAATTTGCATCCACATTCATACTCGTCGCAAGTTTTCGATTCGGTAAAGTTAATTGGTTAACTTTCCATGGTTCAGAACAGTAAACGTCTTGTTAAGCATGTCTAAGTAAATGTATGACTAGTTAAATATCGTTTCTAGCTCGATTATTTAAAAAAAAATGCAACATAGTCTCCTGAGTTATATTAAGCCCGATTCAATGTAAATTTGCACGCATTCAAGTGATCATAACTCAAGAATTAAACAATGTACACGGTTGAACAAAACATCAAACAAATGGGTATTTATTTTGCTATATACACCAAATCATTACATTTCACCAGTTCGAACTAACTGTCGCGCTTTACTTGTGATCGATGCCATCATGATTTGCACAGTCGCTGTACCGGCGAGCTTATTCCACTTTAGACGCATTTTTTATGCATTTGTCACTTCTTTACCGCATCCTCGAAGTATTCGCTTGACAATTGCCCAATATTTTCGATCGGTCTGAACTCAGGGCAATTCGTAGGATTAATCTCTTTGGCGACGAAATTAACATTGTTCGCAGCATACCATTCTAATACCTTCTTAGGGTAGTGGCAGATGGCTAGATCTGGCAAAAACATAACATTGCCAAATGAAGGGTAAAATATGCTTTTTCAGACACTCTTTAATGTAAACCTTTTTTGCAATGTGTGAGATATGATGAAAACCATGGTTTTAAGGCCACAACTGCAGATTCCTTGCCAAATCAATAGTTTCCGAGCAAACTTATTAGCAAAAACAAATTTATACCGGGAAGGGAAATGCCCACTACCAGTTGCTAGGTAAAATTTTCGTCCGGGGATTTGTTTATAATTCATGTTGACATATGTTTCGTCATCCATTAAAATATAGCCATCAAATTTCGTCAAAACTCGTTCGTATAGTAATCGTGCTCGCTTTTCGGCCACTAAATTTTGTTTCGGGGAACAATACGGATGTATACTGGCACAAAAAGACTTATATTTTTCTCTTGAAAGGATGTTGCGCACGGTGGAAAAGTTGGAATCGTATCTCTTTGCCAAATCCAGGGTGGCCACAGACTCGGGAAATGCGGGAAAAATGCGGGAATTCAAAATTCATCGGGAAAAAGGCGGGAATTTCAAAATTCATTGGGATTTTTTGTCAAATGGAAGGAAGCATACTCACACCTTTTTCAAATGATTTGAGTAGCGTTTTTGTCATTTACTCGGTCCACCGATCTCATTGTTCAGCCTGTTCAAAACGTACCGCTTAGAGCATCTTCAGCGGTGGTCTATTTTAACATCTCTACAGTTGATTTGCATCAGCAAACATAAAAAGAACCAGCTAAAACAGACCAACGTTGCGTGTCAATCCTACAATATCCAGAGATCAGAAGTTTTTTTCAGAGAACGAGGATTTTTGGCAAACTTTTTACCATGGATTGGTTTGAGTGGTGGTGAGTGTGTGAAAACATGCATCTCATTTGAACGAATTTAGATAGTGCTGATAGTGATAGATAGCGCCACGCCAATCTATGACAAGAAGCATTTTCTGCGAAGTTTCAACATGCCAAGGGATATGATCCTAGACATTATGCGACAACTAGAGTCAACTGAGGACTTTTTCCAGCTGTTGCGATGCAGCTGGATATGTTGGCCTTAGTGTTACATAGGTGCACTGCAGCCTAACGGATGTTGGCGTATGTTCTCAGCTAGTTCTCTCGACGAAAACTTGGGGGTTGGTGGCCCTAAGGATTTTTTGCAAATCTGTTCTTAAAACTTACGGCCCGCAGTAGTTACGCCCCCAATATCGGAAAAGGTTGAAAAACTGATGGACAAAAATTATCTCCCAAAAGTTCGAAAAAAATCTTGTAAATTTAGTGCACTTGGAAACTCAAGGAACTTATCAGAAGCTCGGTATACTTTTCAGATTAGATTTAGACTTTCCCGAGGTTCTCCCTGCTATTCTCCCTGATGTCAAAGGAACATACCATAATATCAACTTTCCAGAAAATTGGGGAGCTTTCCAGAAATTAAGGGTTCTTCCTAGAAGTTCAGACAACTTTCCTGAAATTCAGATTGTATCCTAGAAATTCAGGGAATTGTCCACAAATTCAAGGAGCTTACCACGATTTCAGGGAAGTTTTCAAAAGTAAAGGTTCTTTACAGGTAACCATCCAGAAATTTAGGGGGCTTATAAAACTTATCAGATTATTTTGGGTATTTTTCAGAAGTTCATAGAACTACTGAAGATGTTCAGGGAACTTCCCAAAAATTCAAGGAACTTTCCAGAAAATTAGAGAACTTCCAATAGAGAACGGTCAAGAAATTCATGAAGCTTTTCAACAGTTTTCGGATCTTCCTAGAGGTTTAGTGAACTTCTTAGAATTTCATGAAACTTGCTAGACATATACAGAACTTCTTAGAAGTTCAGTAAACATGTAGGAGCTCAATAAACTTCCTCAGGGTTTCTCATGAATTCAAAAACTTCTCAGAGCTTCAGGAAATGCTCACAAAGATCGTGGATCTCCTCAAAAATCGGGAAACTTTCCAAAAGGTCAGCAAACATCTCAGATGGTTTAGAAGGAGATGTTCGCTCATCACCATGAGGCACCAAGAGTGAACAACAATGTTTTTGGCTAGAATGAAAGATGTGAAGAGAAAGTGTTGAAAGTTCCGTCAGAGTGCGGCAGGTAGGAAAATTAACAGATGTTTTTGAAATCTCAGATGGCCAAAGAACGTCCCAGAAATTCAGAGTATTTCCCAGAAGTTCAGGCAACTTTCCAAAAGCCCGAAAAAAACTCCCAGATGCTCAGGGGATTCAGCAATTGAGGAAATTTCTCAGTAGTCCTGCGATCCTCCAAGAATTTCAAAAAACTTCCCCTAAGATCGGGGAACTTTCCAGAATTTCAGAAAACGTCCCAGATAAACAGGAAACTGGATTTTTTGAGCATTCGAAAAGTTTAAGAAACATTCAAAGGATTTTTCCATAAGTTTTTGGAGCTTCCTAGAACTTCAGGGATCTTTCCAGGTGGTCGAGAAACTTTCCAATCGTTCCGAAAGCATCCCAAAAGTGCACACAAAGAATAATGATTATTAAAATTAAAAAAACCATTGCCAAAATTTAAAAAATTGCGTTGGTTCTTTTTCGTAGAAAGCGGTTTCCTATTCAAAATCAAAACCTTCAAAACACGTTCATTGTAACAAATTGTAGAACTGTCAAATTGAAACCGTGGCATCGTTGAAAATAATAGACAATTATTTTTATTTCAAAATAAACTTTCATCCAGAAAGTGTCATGCAATTTAAATAAAGGTATGCTATAAAAATACTTTTAACATAAAAAGATTTCTTTTCAGATGAATTGTAGAACTGTGGCAGTGAAAGCAAATTATTTTTATTCGAGAATGAACTTTCAACTAGAGAGTATTGTACAATCAAAATAAATGTATGCTGTTTTGATTGAAATAAAAAATGGTTTTCATTTTCAAATGAATTATTATAGCTTTCATAGACACCGGAGGTTGGCATCGTTTAATCACCAATGTTTCCATCCCGGAGGATCCAAGTCGAAACATTTTTCCCATATCTTCCGAATGCACCTGAGCCAGCTCTAGCATCTGCTTCCACTCGTCTTCGCTTGCAGGCACCGCTGCAAAAAAAATGGGATTATTATGAGTGACATGGCTTATTCCGTTTGTATGGGCTGTTCGGAACTTAATAACGCCGAAAAATTGTAAACTTTCCTGATTCGTTTTCGATTCGTTTCGGCGAGGAACATTTTTAATGTGAAGCTTTGTATTATTTGACAACAGTATAGAGAAAGAATCTATACGATAACTTCTTTTATGTTGGTGGATTTGACAGTTCTACAATTTTCATGGTAAAAGAACATACTTTTAAATTTACACACTGAACCGAAAAAATATACTTTCAATTCAAACACAAAACTTTCGCAGTAGATGATTTTACTTTTAATATGAAGAAAAATAAACTCTTCTTAGAAGTAAAGTGCTAAGCTTTTAACAACATCTCGGTAATGATACTATTCCACAGAAATTCCACGGCTTCCAAGATTTTTTTTTCAATATCTCGTAAGTTATTTAAATATGTGTGATATTCTGCTTTTTATCACAGAATATGTACCAGCTGGAAGTTAAAACAACTTCTGGGAAGCGAAATCTGATTTTCTAAGTTCCCGTCATTTCCAGAAAGTTGTTCCTATTCCATGGATGATCAGCAAACTTTTTGGAAGTTCATCCAAGTTTCCACGAAACGTTAATAATTTTTCGGCAATTCAATGAACTTCTAAAGTTCCACCATTTCTCTTCTCGAAAGACAGCGAGCAAACTTCATGATTATCTGGTAACTTCCAATTATTTTATTCAACTGCCGAGAAGTTGAATCAACTTCTGGCATGTTCATTATAGATATTTCCACCCAATCTTCATAGATATTCCGAAGTTCATTAAATTAAATTTTTAAAGAGTGCGTTCAGTAAGAAACTTAGAAGCTTATATAAGTTCTGAAATGATGCAAAATAGATCCGGTATAAAACAAAATTTACAAACACCAGCGATGCAGCGATGTTTTTGCGTTTGGTCTAAACAAATAAATCCAAACCACGATTTGAACCACCGTTGAAGATGCCCTTAGAAGATCTGACTACACGGCTGTAACAGGTGAGGCCAGAAATGAACTTATCTTTCATGTGGTGACGAATGTGTTTGAAGTTTGGCGAATTGCGTTTGTATGGGTGTTAACACATGGTAAAAGAAGAAGTTGGGCAGCTGTGCTCAATGCCGTATGACGTTGTTTGCCGGATTCCAGAGAAAAGGTTTGGACAAATTTTGGCTAGAACCAAGAAGGAGCTACCAAATTTGACAACATTTGTTAAAAATTGGCTCATCCTGTCGCACTAAAAGGCGTATTTTAAATAAATGAAAAGTCTCTGGTGGTAAATCAAACTGGAAAAAGTTTGGGAGCTCAGAGATTTAGCTACGAGTAATTTATATTAACTCATCTTAACATTCGGGAAAATAAGGCAAAAATGCGGGAAAAATTCGGGAAAAATGCGGGAATTTTTATATTAAGATTGTGTGGCCACCCTGCAAATCACGTATGGAGACACCTGGGTTGCCTTTCACGTACCTTAACAACTTTCTCCCCAGCTCTTTGTCCCAAGTGCCACTTTTATGATAGATGCGCTTACTCTATCCACACTCAGAGTATCCTTGTAGCGTTTTATTACAAGACACACCGTTGACTTTGGGAATTTTAACACGTTTGCTATTTTTGAGGCAAACCACGAAGGATTCTCTAGATGTTTGTGCACAATCAATTTTCTTTTCACCAATTTCTTCGTCAATGAAAAATCAACAATATTCTGTCAAACGTTTTTTGTTCCAACCACCAGGGACGCGGTGGTGCATTAAACCGTGCGTCCAGATTTACTTTGAATTGAGCTTTACACTTAGTGCAGCGTTCCTCCTATAGGCTTTTTTGAAATCATCAAAATAGGTATTTGTTGATAATATTTCACATGGAATAAAATTTCTTCCCGCCGAGCCATTTTTTCTGGTTTGGGAACAAGAAATAGTCACTCTAGGTTATATCCTGAGCATAGGGCGGATGAGGTCGTATTGTTTGTTTGATTGTTTACCCATTTCAAAGGAAGTCAATGCGCAATATACCGCATGCATCCCAAAAAAACGGTTGCCTTGACTTTATTGTATGCCAAACCCGCCTTGGCCTTCTTTTGCGCGGATTCAGCAGCGTTGTGGTAGGGTTTTCGACAAGGAACTCGTTGCTGAGGCACTTCGGTTCGACAACGAACTTCCGAACCGGAACGCGGACGAGCTGATGAATACGTTAGTAAGGGCATGCGACGCAACCATGCCGAGGAACAAGCAGCGACCAGCTTACTGGTGGAATGAGCAAATCAGCATGCTTCGCGATAGCTATTTCAGAGCCAGAAGACGTATCCAGAGAGCAGCAGCAGATAGAGAGGTGCACAGAGTGGTGTTCGGAGTGCCCAGGACCGAATGAAAACTATAGATAAGACTGGGCAAAACGAACTGCTACAAGGAGCTGTGCCCAGCCGCTGATGTTAATCCCTGGGGTGACGCGTATCGTATTGTTATGGCAGGGATCAAAGGCCCAACAATGGCTTCAGAGCTATGTCCAGATCTCCAGATCCAGATCCAGATCTTTCCGACGCACGAGCCAACGACGTGGCCACGTAAACCGTACAGCGAGGAAATAAGAAGTAACGTTGAAGGCATGCAAGTCTCGAACGAGGAGCTCGTGGCAGTGGCGAAAGGGCTTAAGGTAAATAAAGCACCCGGACCGGATAGAATCCCTGACGTGGCTCTGAAAGTGGATATTCAGGCATTTCCGGACATGTTCAGGGATGTGCTACAGAAATGCCTAAAAGAAGGTCATTTCTTGGACAGGGAGAAAATACAGAAACTAGTGTTGCTGCTTGATTCAGCATCGCGTAGGCCAATATGCCTGTTGGATACGCTCGGGAAACTCAAGAGAACTGTTGAGGATGATCAACAGGATGACGAAATTTACCGAGAGCGTGCACGGGTTATCGAAGATGCAATTCGGTTTCCGGAAAGGGAAGTCTACGGTGGATTCTATTCGGACAGTGGTCGAGACAGCCGTAAAGGCCACCAAACAGAAGTGGAGAGGCGATCGATATTGCGCTGTTGTAACAATCGACGAGTGCCCAGATGTCCAAGAGACACCGGAGCACGTGGTCTTTGAGTGCCCACGATTTGGACCTATGCCAAGCGAGATGCTTGTCATCAGTAGGCAGATACCAGCCCAGTTAACGTCGTCTATAGAATGTGTCGTGACGAAAGTGGTTGGAATGCGATCAACGAAGCCATTACGCAAATCATGTCGATTCTACAGCGAACATGGCGGGAGAATCAAGAAGCGAATGGTTGAGTGAAGTAGCGGGTTGTCGATCTCGGGTGATGTTGTATGGTAGTTTCGTAGTCGGGATTACTCGAGTCGATTGCGTCAGTATGTGGGAGCTACATGGCTCAACGTCGTTTGCTTTTGGGATCCACAGGAAGGGTAGATTCGATGTCGGGACTACGCTATTCGATGAGGTTGAGGGTAGGAGCTAAATGGCTCGATTGTAGCCAAAAGTCAAGACTCTTCACGAATTAATACCATAGGGCAGTCCCAGGGAGGGTACCGATTGTGTAACAAGGAAACGGATTTTAGTGGGATCAGAAGTCGGCCTTTTCTCAAAGGTCGACCCTGACCACACTCTAACACAGTGCACGATGAGCAAGTCAGGTCTGTGTGTAAGATCAGTCCATAAGGATTTCCCGAATCTTGTATAAAAAAACTCACTGTCTCAAGACCAAATCACTCACTCAAGACTCACTCAAAGCTCAGTTACTCACTCACTCACTCACTCAGAACTCACATACTCCTTCCCTCCCTCAAAGCTCACTCAATCCCTTAAAACTCGCTCACTTCCTCAAAACTCACGTACTCACTCAAAACTCACTCACTCACTCACTTAAAACTCCCTCTCACCAACTCACTTATTCACTCACTCAAAACTCACTCACTCACTCATTCCCTCACTCACTCAATCCCTCAGTCACTCATTCCCTCACTCACTCAAAACTCACTCATTCACTCACTCACTCAAATTTCATTACTCATCCACTCACTCACTAAAAACTTATTCACTCACTCACTCACTCACTCACTCAAAACTCGCGCACTCACTCATTCACTCACTCGAAACTCACTCACTCACACACTCAAAATCCACTCACACACTCATTAACTTACTCACTCACTCATCCTCACTCACTCACTCACTCTCTCACTCACTCAAAGCTCACTCACTCACCAAAAACTCACTCACTCAAAACTCACTCACTCACTTACTTACTCACTCACTTACTTACTCACTCACTCACTCACTCACTCACTCACTCACTCACTCTCTCACTCACCTAAAAAGTCTCGCCGAACTTTTCCAATCCATTTTTGACACTGGTGGGGTTCCCTTTCACCCGTTTTGCAATTTGGTTGTACGTCATACCCTTCTCCGAGCATCAAATGTGCACTGAATGTCGACTGATCTTTAAAACTATCCACTGTACCGAAACCAATCGATTGCACAACTGTTATTGACATGTAAACAAATATGTCACCGCAAAACACACTGAAAGAATTTAGGCAAAATGGCCTAATTACTGTTTGAATGTTGCTAACTACTTTCGATACACTCTTTATGTATAGTCTAGGTTGTCTTCGTGTCGTGGTGGGACGAACAATACAAAACAACTAAGACTTATTTGTCTCTTCAACTTAACCGATGACCTAACTCTTAGTTCTAGACAAAATCGTCGAAAGGTCGAAAGTAACAATTGTAAACAATGACTTCAAACGTAAATTTCCTGGAAATGCCAGGTTGCTAACCGCTATATCTACTACCGACGGGAAGGTAATAACTCCCTTCTTCTGTTTCTGGTGCTATTTTGTATCTTGTATGTGTATGTGGAAGCAAACATCCCAGAAAAATACGCTAGATGTCATTGTTTACAAATGTTACTTTCGACCTTTTTACTATTTTGTCTAGAATTCTAGCTGGTTTCTACAGATGGCAACCCCATCCTTGGTAGCGAAGCAGAATTTTCAGAGTGGGAAAAATCATTAATTTAGTTGATTCACAAAAATTATGAATTCTTTCGCGAGGAGGTATTTTTTTTTCAGTAAACACACGTAAAAACGACATATTTATCAAGCGAATGAAATATTCATTACAAGAATCGGCCTTGAATAGGGTATTATAAGGGTATGGATTATAACATTGTCGGACAGTAAATATAATAATATACCGGTATTTAATTTTTTTAAATTTTGACGAGCGTAACTATTGGAAAAAAACCATTTCAAAAATATTATGAAAAATTTTGAATGTAAGACAACACCATCCTATTTCACCATGAAACACGCTACAAAAAACAGACTACCTAAACAACCAACCATTGATTTCTAGCATACATAAGTTGACATTTATGTCATAATGGGAGCCGCCTTTACTGAAAATAAATGTCACTTTGTGAAACTGGATGTTGTGAAAATAAAAATAATTAGATTTTTCTTGTTTAAAAATCGAGAAAAAATAGTTGAGATTCATAAAAAATATGTTTGTGCTGAGAAGAATACACATCATCGATACAGATGGAAAAAAACATGTTTTTTTTTTTAAAAAAAACCCCTATTGACTGAGATAAAGGGTGTCCACGATGAAATTGCCACACTATGAAATTGTTCTAACTTTTTGACCGTTGGGTAGAATTTAAAGAAAATTTGGGTGGATTTAGTTCATAGTGCATTATTTACATCCTGCAAGTTTCAAAGTCCTGTGATCAAATGGAGTCGAAAGAACAGCTCGTGCGGATAAAATCTGCGCATTCATCATGAGAACAAGGATCTCCTCGCATCGTTCCATCGCTAAACGTTGGGAATCGCGAATTCCACGGTGTCGCGAGTGATTAAGCGGTTCGAGGAACGGTTGACCACACGGAGAAAAAAGTATGCTTCAATCAATAATATTTTATCTGAAATCAACTATATTTATGCATTGATTTTTCGATAACCCATGTGCATGATTGTAACAACCATACTTTTCAATTTGATTTAGCTACTGTTTAGTTGAATCAACTTTAGTAAAATATGGTTGATTCAACTATACAATGGTTATGTCGAAACAAAATATTGTTGATATTTTGACAGTTGGCGTACAGTGCCAGTGAAATTCAACCATGATTATAGTTGAACCAACTGAATAACAATAGTTGGTTTGAATGTGCTTGGGGTCAGTTCAATTGTTTTTTTCTGAATGAGATTTTCGGTTCCGGAATCGTTTGAATAAGAATGCAAATAAATTTATAACATAATTTGGGATTGATTTATTACCGATTTTGTTTTTCTATTATTTTTTTATTGTTCCAATAATAGTACTGTTTTCAAATGATTGATTAAATCCGTGGTAAATGTTTATGTTTAGTAGAACAGCGCCTGGTTTAGACCGTCTGTTCACCTCATTTTGTCAGCTTATAATGGTGGGAGCAGGAGAGCCTCTACTTCTTCACGCTCTACGATCTTAGGAGCTGAAACATGTTTAGCCGATTTGCTGAAAAACAAATCAAAACTTCTTGGTACAATTATCGAATTATAATGAAAAAATACTCACATTTGAAAACCTTCATTGCTATTTACTTGAATGATTAATTTAAAAATTCAACTAACTTCACAAACTTAGTAAGAACTTCCTCGTTGGGCGCCATTATAGACTTAAAAGCGAACTGAAAACTATCTACCAGGTTGTTGTTTTTATTGTTTTGTATAGTTGCTTCAAGCATACACATTGGTTGGAATAAGAACATTTTTGTTTTGATTTAGCTCTATGACAGATGTGTAAACATAATGGCTCTTTTAACTATGATGCTTGGTTGATTGAGTTCAAAAATAGCTTTGATCTGAACATATTTAGTGGTTGAAACAAAATTGTGCTTATTATAGGTATCAACTATCGAGATTGTTATTTCAAACCCCCGTCATTTCTTTCCGTGCACCGATCGGAAGCCCAGAAGTGAAGGAAAAAGTATTCCTTACAACACCAAAAATCACACCCGCATAGTTGGGGACTTCAACCGAAATCCGAACGCCTCCGTTCGGGATGCTGGCTAACGAAGCTGCACTGCCGAAGCCTTTGTCCAGAAGGCCAAAACTAAGGCTGAGCTTCAAACGTTCAAGGCACAAAAAGGCCCCTGACCGCGGCGAGAAGCAGAACAAGTCCTGCCAAAACCCGTCCCAGGAAGTCGTACCTCAACATGCTGACGAAAGTTGAATGCTGCATCATGGACAACGAAACATATGTGAAGGCCGACTTCAAACAGATCCCCGGCAACCTGTTTTTCACGGCCAAGGATAAGTTCAGCGTTCTGGAGCATGTCCGCACTCAGAAGATGTCCAAATTCGCGAAGAAATTCCTGGTTTGGCAAGCCATCCTCACGTGCGGAAGCGGAGTGCACCTTTTGTGACCCAGGACACGATGAACGGACAGGTGTACATAAAAGAGTGCCTCCAGAAGCGGCTGCTTCCTCTCCTGAAGGCCCACAACGTCCCAACAATCTTTCTGGCCGGATTTTGCCTCATGCCACTACCCAAGGACGTGCTGAAGTGGTATGCGTGACAATAAGGTCGCAATTTCGTGCCGAAAATGTTCAACCCTCCCAACACTCCGGAGCTCCGCCCATCGAGAAGTACTGGGCGATTATGAAGCAGCACCTTCTTAAACGACCTAAGGTAGTGAAGAACAGTCGAGGAACTGAAGAAAAGTATGGGTTTACATGCAAAAAACGGTTGATTCACAGGTTGTGCAGAATCTTATGGCAGGGGTTAAGGCCAAGGTGCGGGCATTTGCGTATGGACTGTAAATAAAATACGAATAAAATGGTAAAATGAAGTTTAATAGTTATTTCTCAATCTCTGAAAATTTGATGGCAATCGGATGAAAACTCGAATTTTGCGAATCAATTGTGTGTGTGGCAATTTCATCGTGGACACCCTTTATGGCCATTTCCTTGAAACAGGTTTTGTTACTCAAAACATGCCATGTGACAGCTCTTTCGTCTTGGTTTTTCATCAAAAACCTTATTATAAACTTAAAGTGGATCCCCGGCCACATGTGGCCATTCTTAGCGAACTCTCAGAGGCGTCCCCGGGGGAACCTATAGTAGGGACCAGTTATTCATTTATCCCAAAACATGTCGTACGGCAGCTCTTTCTTCATGATTTTTAATAAATATGATATTGATAAACTTCAGAAGGCCATTGGATACATTGACCACTCTCGGAACCACCGGAACGTTCCCGGGAGAACCTATAGTAGAGGCCATGACGATTTTACTCCAAAACATGCCGTGATGGTATAAAATATGGATGGAAGACCAACTCGCTACTAATAAAACCCACTCTTCCCTACACGCAAAAAAAAAAGCCGCAGTAGAAACTACCATTTCGAGGGTTAAATTAAGCGCAATCACCAACAATTTTCCGCTGACTATAAATGCGTTTGATTTTACCATGCCTGCGATTAGATCAACCATAGTGCAGTTGATATCAATATGAGGTTTGTCAAATATACCACACACGATGAAGATTTTACCATAAACGTAGTAAATTTGACTGAAATTTCATGGTAGTTTTAAAGATAGGCGAAGTCGGGTAAAATGGTAGTTTTTACTACAAGATTTCTTTCTGTATATACTCAATAGAATTATTGCTTGCTTATTCGAACCAAAGCTAAATCAAATCCTCAGAGGTACCAGGAATCAGGATCAGGCTAGCCAGTGAATCTTATCGTCCATATTTTGTGGTAAAATCGTAAGTGATCCTTACTACGAGGAGGGTTAGACCAGCAAGTGCGCAAAAATCTCCATACATACATTTTCAGATTGATCACTACCAATCCCCACACATTTCGACGTTGGTCGCCCCCTACATGTGACTGCCGGCAGCATCGAGCCGACTGCCATCAATTAATGACAGATAATTCTGCCGCTTGCAATAGATAGAGCAACTGCGAGCAAACAAGGGGCCATCCATATACCACGTGGACAGTTCGGAGGGAAGGTAGGAGCCAAGCGCGTAGCCGAGTGGGGGTGTCAGAAATCGGTCAAATCTAATCCACGTGGTATATGAATAGTCCCTAAGTGTGATCACAGATAAACGTTAAACGTTAAAACGA
>JASCZW010016020.1:0-19459 GCA_034211315.2 Aedes japonicus
AGTTTGTCTACAATTGCAAAGTGGATTGCTGGTATAAAATCAACGTCAAGCAGCAACAGTAAATTAAAATGTATAAATGTTAGTTCTGTAAAATTTAAAAGATTTAACAAACTTTTTCAGAATACCTTAAATCACGTTTTTTGTGAATTGCTGCTGAAAACTAACGAAAACGTACATAAACGTGGACCCACAGAACTCTACACATCATCAATTTTCAACATTTCTTGCATTTCAGTATCAACCGAATGAGGATCATATATAACGAATGCTTGTAGTATTTTTCATTTACATAAATATTTACACTACTAGCTGACCCAGGTGCGAGCGTTGCTACGCCTGCAACTAAATGAATGAACAATGGTGTTTTTTGGAAAGAGTTTTTTTTTTTGACTGAGAAGGGGTTCAAGCTTCTATCAGAATATTCGTCTCACCCGAGAAATACAAAGTTTGTGTTTTAGTTATCTGGATAATTCTCATGTTTGGTTTAAATTTATGTTTGGAATCTCCATAGAAAGATTTCTTGCATTCAAAAAACCCCGGCCGCCAATTTTGGTTCCATTTGTTTGATATGTTCTCAAGTTATGCAGAAATTTGTGTTTCATTTGTATGGGAGCCCTTACCCTGCCATAAGGAGGGAGCAGTCTCAAACAATTATAAGATCTTTCCCCTGCCCCAAAAATCCCTGCATACATATTTTCACTCCAATTGGTCAGACAGACAGTCAGACAGAAATTAATTTTAAAATATATAAAAATCCTGCGTCCAATAACCCCCACATGCCAAATGTAGTTCCATTTACTTAATTGATTCTCGAGTTATACATAAATTTGCGTTTCAATTCCCCCTCCCCCCCCCAATCAATTCAGAGGGTAGAGGGGTCTTAAACCACCATAGGAATATGTCTCTCCCTCAAAATAATCCACAAGCAAATTTTGATTCCATTTGCTTCATTAGTTCTCGAGTTATGCAGAAATTTGTAATTCATTTATTTGAGAGCCTCCCCTTCCCTCCGCTTCAGAACAGTCTCAAATCACCATAGAAACATTTCTCTCCCTCAAAAACCTCCATATGCCAAATATGGTTCCATTTGCTGAATAAGCTCTCGACTTATGCAAAAAAATTGTTTTATTTGTATGGGAGATCCACCCCCCACCCCCAACCCCCACTTTCAGAAGGCGGAGGGATCTCAAATCATCATAGAAACATTTCATTCCTTCAAAATCCTCCATATGCCAAATTAGGTTCAATTTTCTTGATTAGTTCTCGACATATGCATAAATTTGTGTTTCATTTGTATGGGACCCCCCCCCTCTTAAGAAAAGGGAGGGGTCTCAAATCAGCATTGAAACCATATTTGGTTCCATTTGCTTGATTAGTTCTCAAGTTATTCAGAATATTGTATTTCATTTGTATGGGAGCCCCCTCTTTCAGGACGGGGAGGGATCTGAAACCATCATAAAAACCTTTCTTGCCTTCAAAAACTCACACATGCTAAATTTGGTTTCTTTTGCATGATCAGTTCTCGAGTTATGTATAAATTAGTGTTTCATTTGTATGGGAGCGTCCCTTTCCAGAGAAGGGAGGGGACTTTAACTATCGTAATTTCATGCCGATCGGGTCAGTAGTTTTTGAGTCTATTAGGTTCAGACAGACAGACAGAAATCCATTTTTATAAATAAAGATAGATATAAATATTTCATGGGAATAGGAGGGACCATAAGCGCACCCGATTAAAGCACTCTGGATGGGGAGAGTGGGAATGCCAACTTCCCATTGCTAACGATTTGTGAATAGAGGGCGGGTTCTTCTCCCCGCCCATTGGGGCATCCTCATGTTAGATAGCTCGCTCTCATGACCAATTCTCGAGTACTTTTCCAAACCGGCGTATCTGATTTTGTAAACAAAGAGGGGAAGTAATATTCAAACGTAAATTTTTCAAAACTCTCAGCAACCTCGCGGGAAGTAGCATCACTATCATGTTAGGGAAATGTTATTCCTTGTGTTGGTGGCCTTAGTTTGCATGCAAGTACTAAAGGATTCAAGAAATTAACGTTCAAATTTTACTTCCCCTCTTTGTTTACAAAATCAGATACGTCTGTTTGAAAAAGTACTCGAGAATTGTTCAATCTTGTTGTTGGATGGAGATTCTTTATATCCCTGTGGATACGTATAAGTGATGTTGCCTCTTGATCCAACCAACCCCTTTTTGGCCCTTAATCATGCCATTGTTTAAGATTATCAGTGATTATTAAAGCTTGATAAAGTCCGACAGCGAGGAGAGCCCATTGCTTAGTTTCCGTACTACAATGGGTGGTGGTAGAACATATAATACATCATATCATACAGGTTGGAAATCAGTGAAGTCATACTTTAATCCAAACTAGAATGTCTTAAATTCCACAAAATACTACTTGGTTTTGCGTTTGGCTTGTTACGTATAGTGTGTATTTTTTGAATAGTGTGTACAGTTATACTCTATGCCTAGAAATTGAATCAAGAAATTTCACATCCCATAACATTCTAAGACTGAGATCGGAAGTCACACCCATGGACAATTTTCTGTAAGGGTGGTTTTACCTGACCGATTGAGCTAAAATATGACTAACGTGCTTCTTCAAAGTGTGAAAACTGGTGAACTGGTGAACTGGTGGTAATTTGATCGTTGAATTTTTTAGGGCATAGTGTTAAGTTTTAGTTCTAGAGTTCCCTGCTTAATGTAGCACAATAAAGTCAATGCAATTTAAGCACCCATCAAACCAACTATTGAGTTGAAGTTAGAAATATTCTTGACTTTAGAGAGTGTACACCCTTTCCTTTCTCTGTAGAGTGTACATTCTACTAGTTATGTTTTATTACTTCAAGCATGAAGTGCGTAATTAAAGGTCGTTCGGAATCAAATTGCACCACTTTTCAATGGCTGTAACTTTTCACCCGTTCGGTATTTTCTGAAGAACAGCAGTGGCGCAAAGACATTTTGCGCACGAAACTCGGAAATCCGGATCATTCTCAACATGCCATCAGCAGGCAGCTAGGAATGGTAAATTCTACGGTGTTTCGTGTTTTAAATCGGTACCACGAACATTTGATCATCGATCGCAAAGAACAAAGTGGCAGAAATGGATCTCCGTATAGTGTTAAGGATCACAAGCGGGTAGTTCAAGCTTTCAAGAGGAATCCCAACAGCTCAGTTCGAGATGTGGCAAAGAGACTGAATCTAACCAAACTCTCGTGCAAGATGCGAATAACCATCAAGCGACTACAAAGTTCAAAAGGCGCCTAATCGCGATAAACGGCAAAATACCGTAAGTAAAACACGTACACGGAAGCTCTACACCCAGACGTAAAAGCAGACTTCCGGCAGCTTACGGGGCTCCAGTTTTTTACTGCTCATCATAAATTCGATATCCCTGAGGACGTTAGAAAGCAGAACATGTCGAAGTTTGCCAAAAATTATATGATTTGGCAAGCAATTTGCTTGGGTGGCAAGCGGAGCACCCCATTCGTGACTACTGAAGCGGTCAATGGGCAGGTGTACCTAAAGAAATGCCTCCAAAAGCGTGTATTTGCTCTTCTGAGGTCACACGATGGTCCTAAGATTATCTGGCCGGATTTAGCCTCTTGCCATTACTCGAAAGAGGTTTTGGAGTGGTACAAGGCTAAGGGGGTCGATCCGAAGCATCTCAATCCCCCGACCGGACTGGAATTGTGGCCAAATGAAGAGTACTGGGCCACCGGAGGAAGATATGAAGAAAAAATGGATTGCCACGCAAAAAAAATTGGTCCAAATGTTGTACAGGACCTAATGACTTGTGTAAAGAAGAAGGTTTGTGCATTTGGATATGGAATAGAAATTGAATAAAACAAACTTGGGAAAATATTCATAACATGTTTTAATTTACTCCCTAAAAGTTTGAAGATGATTGGTTGAACGGGTGAATTTTGCCGAATATTTGTGTGTGTCGCAATTTGATTCCATACACCCTTTAAAATGTTCTGACGGGAATATCTTCTCTCTATGAGTGAACATATAAAGTGTGTTTTAAACCAATAATGAGGATGCTGTTAAGTATATGTAAGGTTAAGGTAAAACTATGTTCCAAATTCCGAATTAGAATTTCTTTTCAACTAACTGTACCAGATTTATATCTGACAGTCGAGCAATTAATGCCCTCTCGAAGATCATGGTTGTCACCTTGTCGTAGGTGAGAGGGCTAATCCCATGCAAAAGACCAGCATGGGAGACAAAGAACATGATCAGCAGTGATAGTATCACACTCTACTTTCTTTAAATTGCCACGTCGTAGTACGTTTATTTGAAGGCACTGAAAGAGGTGTCTTACTGGCGGGTTTAGTCGCAAGTCACTCTTATACGAAGCCGGGAACAATCTACAAATTCCTCCAAATAATTTAGGGAAACGACAAAAAGTGCACTTTTTATTTGCTTGACAACTCTTTCATTGCTGTTTACTCGCTAATTGTCATTTAATAAACAGCAAATATACCTACACACTTGATATTCTTAATAAACTTATTGTTCCCATCATTATCGAAAAGGGTGAGTGTTTTGATCATGATTGTGAGCAACTAGTAATATGTCCTGATGTGTCAGGTGCAGATAATGCAAATATATATTATAATTTAAATGTACGCTCTATAAGACAGCCGTGATCAAGGCACTGACTCTAACAACATATTATTTAGCTAGGGATCAGATCATGTGAACACTGGCGGGCTAGGCCGCGATTTACTCTTGGACTTCTTACTTTCAATCTTAGGGAAACGACTAAAAGTACACTTTTCATTTTCGTGGCAACTTATGTTGTTGTTTATCCATTTGTTTTATGGACTAAATAACACAAATACCTAATGCTAATGGTATAATAAGTCAATGTAATTGCAACATCTTCGAAAGGGGTGAATGTTTTGATCGAGGTAATCTGACTGTTCGAAGTGAAGCACGTAGCCATAGAAAAGTGTTTCTTTAAGACGGACGATGACAGGCAGGTACATAAGAAATAGGATGCGGAGGGCCCGCTTAGGAAAGACCTTTTGGTGCAGCAGAATAAACCTTTCCATGTGATGGGGTTTCTCAGAGGCGGATGGTTTCCCGTCTCCATGGGGGGCTCTGGGAGTGGACGGTGGTTTATTGCTGGAGCGGATGGTGCGGGGAAGGGGTATTGGGGGTTCCGTGTGGGGTGGCGGCGGGATTTGGGATTGGGGATCATCCGATCGGGCACATGATCTTTTGCCGGGCTGCCCGGTGCGGGGTGGGATTGCGGTGCGCTCCTGGAGCCTCTCATGGGGATGGGAGATTGTCTCACTTCTGACGAATTTCATCATAGATCGGTACTCCGCGCATGGGAGAATACAAAAAACAACAAGCTGTACAGGGCACTACTAAGGTAAATTCTTTCTACCAATGGCTGTAAAACTAACGCAATTTACATGGGACAACCTAACCGACTTACCCTTATAACACATCTAAAAATGTAAGCTCATTACATACTAATTCAAACTTTTAGGAGTATTATTAGAAGAAGTCGCAGTCCTGTGGGTGGCCGGATGTCGACCTTTGGGAGCATTTGGATGTGGTGTGGTGTTGGGTTTGGATGTAT
Organism: Aedes japonicus; assembly: GCA_034211315.2. NCBI lineage: Eukaryota > Metazoa > Arthropoda > Insecta > Diptera > Culicidae > Aedes > Aedes japonicus. Next base: position 5,616 of record JASCZW010016020.1, read on the forward strand.
AGGGGGGGGGCTGTGCAGAGGGTTTGTTGGCCGATGCGGGGCGCCTTCCACGATGGGATTTTGTTTTTGAGGTAGACATTTCATAAGATAGGTTCATAATGTTACAAATAATCCAAAATCTAAAAGATACAAATATGGACATTGATCCCGCTCACTAAAATTTCAAATATTTTCAAGAAGTCGGAATAAAATCCTCATTATAAAATAACCAATTGAGCGCAATTTCAATTACTACTAATTCGTTGTTTTCACACGGGTTTCCTTTAACTTTTTAAGCATTAGTACTTCATTCAGGCATAAATCACGAATTAATGTACCAGAAACTGGACGAACACTTGTGCCTACCCAGTGAAGGACCCGGATACGACCACCCATAGAGTATCGCACGAGCTGACGAATGCAACGGGAAGGACTATAGATGTGTGGACCTGGGGGTGAGTCCCCGGATGCGTAGTCTTGGCGGGGGGGCGCGGGCTGTACGCTGAACGGTGGCAATTACAATTACAAAGAAACGAAGAGTCGTTGTGAAAAATATCACCAATAATCTCACATACACCCTGCATGCCACTAACATCTTTTTCTCTTCTTTTTTTATGCTACTAACTCTATGCTGACGGGTTGGCAACCACTATGGCCCCGAGTGGTTGCGAAGTTCAAGCACCGGACGCGGTCTAAGTAGCCGAGAATCGCGGTGAAATGGAACGTTAAAAGTACAAAGGACCTTCCCAACCATGACCTACATGCAGTTTTTGTAAGGAAAGGATGCAAAAACTGCACACAAAGAGAAGTATCATCAGTCAGTTTATAAAAAATCAAACAGAAATCAAATAACACAGAAATTTTATTAACAACATACATAGGGTGAGTGACGACTTGAGCGCCCCCGAGACCCTATTCCAGGCGTGGGGTTGGCGTTGGCTTGCAGCGCTCATTTTTTGCAGTATGGTGCTTCACTAGATGGAGCACCATGCTGCAAGGGATGAGCGTTGTGGGTTGACGTTGGCCCCGTGCTTGGAGTGGGGTCTCGGGGTGCTTGGGTCGTTGCTTACCCTATGTGTGAAGAGAACTTACGTAATTTAACATAAACACATTAAATATTTCAGGTCATTTTGTAGCAACGCGGCCATCTCATTCCAAGAGCTCTACAAACCCCTTGCCCTAACCTAATCCTTATCCTCTCCCATGGTATTCAAGTGGTCCGCATAGACTAGTTCGCCATTACCCCTTCCTAACTCTCGGCTTTGGATTGACTTGCGCTCTCATTGACCCACCAAACGCTGCAAAATGAAAAATGAAATGAAAATGACAGTCGAGCAATTAATGAACACAAAGATCCTTATGAAAATCAGTCAATACACAACAGAGGGATTTCAAAATGTTAAAAAATGTCAAATGTCAAAATGACTCAATACATCTTGGACCATTCTAGGAATCCAAGTTGGCCATCTTCAGTACAGTCCTACTTTTCAGGTCCACCTTTACCACCTCAGTCAAAGGCAATATTTGTTATGCACTTTTTTTTTGGTTCAAGCTTAGATTAAGAAGTTTAAATTTCAATTTTATCGTTGTTATTAACGTTTCCTTCCCTCTTTCTCTTTACAGGTATATATTGTGACAAGCCATCAACATCCTACCCTGGAAATTCTATCAAATCTTTGGTTTTAAAACTTTGACTTTAAACTTTGTTGGGTGAGTTAAAATCGACGAAACAACGCTTCTTAACTATCCAATTAGTATCTTAATAGAAGAAAAAACACATTGCTTTGAACCTGTTACAAAACATGTTTTCAGTTTGAGTGCGATCACACAAAAACAGTCCCCATTTCTTTTGAGCTTTCGGCTGAAAGTGACACTTTATTGCATTTCTTCATGCGATGTTTACACAATTCAAGCAGTTACTTCTGAGCAGTCGTGTAATAACCTTAAAACAAGCACGTATTGTCCTACAAAGCCACTGTCTTCTGGAGCAAGACAAAAAAAACTCCGACTAGTATCGCAACGGAAATCTCCCTCCTGAACGGTTTGAATTAACACTTCTTCTTGAGTGTGAAGCTGATGCTTTGCAGTCCCATTAGCAGCTGGTGTGGAGTTGTCCAACAAACTCTCACAAATACACAGCGAGTTAAATGCAACTCGCTACTGTTCAAAACATCTCCTCCCGACTGTGTACAAGAAAGATTGCGACACATTCGAAGAAGTGTGTCTGCTATTTATGCTGGTTGACGTGGTAATGTTTTTGTTTACCTCTCACCTCCCCACTCACCATCCAACCGTACGTACGTTCGCGCGGGCAACTGTTCCAACTTCCCATGCTGAAAAACGTTGGCCTACTGTGTGACGACGAGGACAACAACTCTCACTGTCTCATTAGCGTGTTGCTTGTGCTTGCTGGAAAGTGACGTACCGGCTTGTCGTGGCAGTGTGTTTATGTTTTTCATTTAAACTTTTAACCCTCCATGCAGCAGCAGCGAGCCCCGGTGCTATTTCTAAACACTCACTTTGCTTGGCATGCCTCTGTTGACGTCACCGTCGTTTTTGCTGTTGCTTCCAGCCACCGCCTAAAACGCATATCAAGAGCACGGACGAAACGGAAAGCCCGAAACCGAAACTTGACAAACGAGTCAAATCGCATTTTAAAATATGCATACATTTTATGTTGACTTACATTTCCAGCAAATCGCATCACCTAATGCGGTCTGAACATATTCGAACATGATTGCTACAACCTGACCGTTTTGTTTACCAATACCCTCCACACGTCAGACCATGGGATTATCGTCCAGTGAAAGTTTTCTGCAACCGGATGAAAGCCATTGCAGCCGCCGTTGTTGCCCTCGCCTTTCGGAGCAAAACTGAGAGATCAACAATTTGGGGAGATTAGTTTTCTGACTTTTCACTTCCGAAAAGCGTTTGGCGAGGGAAAAATTTAAATTAGTTTCGGAGTTAAACGAAACCCCAGCGTTTCCCTCCGTTCGCCACTAAACGTTATACAAAATATCAAAATGTCAAACTTTTATTCGACGATCAACATTTGTAAAGTTCAAACTCCGTTCGGCTAGACACTCGAGGCGTATGTGCGCCAGTCTCGGTCGATAAATGAGTTCCCGAACTAATTAGATTCACGCAGGAGCATCGAATGGCGGCTCATAAAAAGTTCGGTTCGGCGAAAGATAATCATCCGACCGACCCACCATCGTTTGGTTCGAGGTTGCGTAATCCGTCGAGAGCTTTGTGTTGTGGAAGTCTGAAATGGAGGTCTGCCAGCTGGAGCGGGTTGTTTGTATTGCAACATCAAATTTGTTTGCGGAAACTTGAAAGAGAAAAAAAGGCGCAAATTATCGAAGAGGTGGCCTCCTGCCGAGAGTGAAATGAAAACAAAAGTTCCCATGCAGTGAGATATTGTGGTTGATGAAATTAATTGGTTTTCTGTTTGTTCGATGCAACTTTGCAGTATGGTGAACTTTTACTGCTACGATGAGACGGTTACTTTTTAAATTTCTAGCGCAATTGGTTTTCGTTCGATGAATGTATATATTGGCCGTTTGCAGTTGAGAAGAAAATTCGTACAGGTGATTTTCGTAACTGATGAGAATTAGAAGTATCAGAAATACAGAGTAAACAAAGGCTTGCATTTATAAAATTGCTGAGCAAAAGAGAAAAAAAGATAAGTCATGAGCACCCGGTGTAGCCATTCTGACTGTTATTGTTCTGTACTTATGTTTTGTGGATCAATTTCTTGGGAAAAATAGTATACAATTCAATATAAGCTTTGATTTTCTACATTCTGGATAAAACGTGGCTTGTAATTTTGAATGAAATTGCTTCTGTGCACTATGAATTGTCCTTAGCGCAAATATTAGCTGTGATAAGTATCACATGAGTTCGTTGAATATTAGGTATTGTGTAAGTTGATGAGTGTGAGATTGGATGATTTTTAATTATTCTCGTGCACAGATAGAAAGAAACATGTGATTTTCTGCGTTATCTAATGCACATACAGGAAATGCTAGATTTGGCAGAAACTAACAGGATATTTCATGTAAATTTAAGCCAGATAACGCCTGAATCTAGCCTCTTGTATTCAAAATTGCAAACATTGCTGTATGGCGCATGCAAGATTGCAAACAATTTCGTTGTTTGTGCCTCCTTTGGCTTGAAATTAAACGAGGCAAAATATTACGCGCTTGTTAAAATTAATTTATTTTTGTATACATATTGGGCCAAATGGTCTCAGATTGTTACGAAACTTAGTCCACGCGTAGGGCTCATGGATATATGAACAAACGCAAGTCGCACAAAAAGACGTATTTTAAATAAATGGAAATTGTCTGGTGGTAAATCAAACTGGAAAAAGTTTGGGAGCTCAGAGATTTAGCTACGAGTAATTTATATTAACTCATCTTAAAAGTCGGGAAAATAAGGCAAAAATGCGGAAAAAATTCGGGAAAAATTCGGGAAAAATTTGGGAAACATTTGGGAAAAATGCGGGAATTTCTATATTAAGATTGTGCGGCCACCCTGGATAGGAGTTCGGGACAATCCACATGGCCCATTATGAGGTCGAAGATGAACAGCCGTTGCAGTTTAATACGACAACTTGCATCGGTCGGGATATGCGGGAAGGTTGACTGGATCATTCCATGGGAGCCGACGCAATGCAAACTTCATGAAACTTTTTTGAACCTGCTCAATTGCAAGAGTATGCGTGACGTAAGATGGAGACCACACCGTTGAGGCGTATTCTAAGATGCTGCGAACTAGCGAGCAAAAAAGCGTCTTATGGAAATAAACGTCAGTGAAGCCTGAAGTATGACGACGAATAAATCCAAGTACAGTGTATGCTTTAGCAATAACGATACGCATGTGCTCATTGAACCTCAGCTTCGAATCAATCGTAACAGGATTCCAGAGAATCCGATCCCATATAATACTGGTGTAGAATAACGTTGTTGCAGCGGGTGAACATAGAACAATTCAGGGTTGCCAGTAGTCCTGGAAAACACCTATTATAGTTTCTCGATTTTCCCGAACATCACTATCTTCGAAAATTCTTAACTCTAGAAGGATTCATCGTACCTAGATCAATTTTTTTATTTCCAAACTGTATTGAATATTTTTCAAAAATTCGGAAAAAATATATTCCGAAAACAAATTTTACAATGCACAAAATTGCTTGCAACAGTCGGAATAACCATTTTCTGAATTACGGAAAATTTTGAAAAAAATATTTTCTTGTTGTGAATTGATACATAAACTTTGATTGGAGAAAATTTGGCGATGGATTTTTTTTGTCGAAATTCGAAACTAAAAATTTTAAAAATCCGAAAAGTGCTGTCTTTTTGTTTGTTCTTACGTTTTTCAGGTGGTTGAGATGCATGAGACCTTAAGCGTAATGTTGAAAAACATGTATGAAATTCGATCTCCTTTTTGCTGACCCCGTCGTGATTTGATCGAGCTGAATTCTCGAGTATTTTTTATAAAGACGTATCTGATTTTGTAAACAAAGAGGGAAAGTTATATTCAAACTTTAAATTCTTGAAACCATTTGCACTTTTATGCAAATTAGTGATGGTCATGCTACTTTCCATGAGAGTGTTAAGAGTTTTTAAAAATTTACGTTGGAATCTTTCTTCTCTTTAAGAAATTAGATACGCCTGTTTGAAAAAGTAATTGAGAAATGTTCTCCCAAATTATTCACGTAGTTTTGCACACCATCCATCGCATCTTTCATTTGTCCTGTGATCTTCCCGAGAAAGCCGTTCGTGTCGTACACAGATAAAAAGAAACATTAAATTTTCTATGTTATGTAATGCACATAAAGGTAATACTAGATGTGCCAGAAATCACTGGGATATTTCGTGTAAATTAAAGCTGGATATCGCCTAAATTGCGTCTATTGTATGAAAGATTTTCATCAATGTTGTAGGGCGTACGAATTATTGCATACAATATCGTTGTTTACGCTTGATTTGGTGTAGAATTAAACGAGGGCAAATTTTATGCGCCTGTTACAATTAGTTATTTTTTTCTGTGTACGCCGCTTTAAAATCAATGAAAAAGTGATGCGTCGGGACTTGCAATTGGAGGCAGTTTTGGAGAATTCGCCTTCGATGAAGATCTGGTCCGTTGTCGAGCGTCCTTCGGTGTAACCGGCTTGATAACTTCTCACGGATTCATTTACTGTTGGTGATAGACGACGGAAGATGATCTGGGATACACAGAAAAAAATAATTAATTTTGACTAGCGCGTAAAATTTCGCTTCGTTTAATTCCAAGCCAAAGGAGGCATAAACAATGTTTGCATACAACAATGTTCGCAATCTTTCATACAACAGGCTAGATTCAGGCGTTATCTGGCTTAAATGTACATAAAATATCCTATAATTTTCTGCCAATTCTAGCGTTCCCTTTATGTACATTAGATAACGCAAAAAAATTCAATGTTTCTTTTTATCTGTGTAGTACTTTGTAGGTGGCCTTTAGGATGCGATCGCTCGATAGTTTTCACACTCCAACCTGTTGCCCTTCATGTAGATGTGGCATAGAACGCCTTGCTTCAATTCTTCCGGTAGCTGTTCGGTTTCCCTGATTCGGCTGATGTTTCTGCCAAAGTCACAGAAACCTCCTGGAGATTCTTCAGCCTATATGTCTGTTGGGTTTGGTCGTCTAACTGTTAGATGAGGTAATCCTGAACATGGGTTCAGAGATAATGGTATAAATTGTACTGAGGAGGACACAAATGGTTGTGTCACTCTCATGTTGCCACCCTGTACCACATCATAACATCATGAGGATGTGGCGAAAAGAATGGGACAACGTGATGAATGGGAGTTCCACCTGACGTAATTCCTATCAGGTCATGGCTGCTTCAGGAATATCAGCACAGATTCGGCCACGTGGCGCTTCGTCTTGTCAGAAATATTAGTAGACGTCGAGAAAAAATAATGGATCAAGTAATTTTGTTCATAGCAGGGCAGACACTAACCCAGAGAACTTCGTCCATAGAATGAGTCTTGATAATATTTCGTGGAATCTGATTGACGGAGCCATAACGCAAGTTATGTCGGCTCTGCGGTGAAAATCAGTGTGGCCACAGACTGGGAAAAATCTGGAAATGTGGGATAAATGCTGGATTCCAAAATCATCGGGTAAAATGCTGGAAAAAGTCGAGAGTTTCAAAATCCATCTGGAACCATGCTAACATCTTTTTCAAATTGGTATTTTGAGTATCGTTTTCGTCATCTACTCGGTCAAAATCTCAGTGTGAAACAGTGAAACTGCGTTTTTCTGCAAATCCAGCATTGTTGAAGAAGAAAGCTCAGTGCTCAATGGCTGTTAGCTGGAAGGCATTCAAAGAATTCACTGGGGAAATCAGGGATCTGCGAGGACGCCCTGGCTTTGCAGTCCTGAACATCGGTAGCTGCAGCAGTCACTTTGTTCACAATTCCTTCAAGGAGGGGCTAAGACAAACATTTTGGGAATCATTTTCTGCTGACTGTATTCAGCCGTTATCAAAATGTTTCGCTTATAAGGCTCACAAATAGGCTGAGAAAGGTGATATTACGCACATGACTTACTTTCGTTTTTATTTTACTTGGCTGGAACTCTTGGGTGATGCTTCTGACTGAAGCATCGCCATTGTATGGATTATTGTGAATTTTAGCAATAAGATAGTTTTTGCAAGTTCTTAACAATATTTTTTTATATGCTACACGAGTTCAGCCAACCTGGGATGATAACACTGTTGTTATTTTTAAAATACCATAAATTCTCATCCTATTCGTATAATAGACAAATATTTGTCACCTTACAATCAACTGAATTTTAAACGGAGCTTTTCGTCGATATTCCGATTAAAAGTGTTCTTGTTGTTGCGGAAGACGATAAGATGCTGGTACCAAAGCTGAATTTTATCATCAAGTCTGCAGCAATGGTCGAGTCATTTGTCAGGGAATACCAGACCTAATCTCCTATAGCTTCGTTTCTTTTCAACGTAATGACGGGACTACTTAGAGCCGTTCTGGACAAACAATTGGTAAACCTGAGTGTCCGACACTCAAAGCAAAATCGGTCATTGAAATCGAATTGACGGAGAGCAATCTTCTGCCTGCGCCAGTGATGTTCATATCCTCGGTGTGGTAAAGAGATATTTTAATTTTTCCACTCGCTCTTCCTACCTCAACGAGAGCTCTTATGGCTTGTTTACCTACACGGCCAGCCGTTTCAACTCAGTTTTGAGTCATTTTTGTTCACTTGCGTCAAAAGTGGAGTCACTCAAATTTGAGTAAATGTTACTGGCATTGACAAGTCGACACATCAAAAACATCGACTTAAATCAGATCAGTAACATTTACTCAAATTTGAGTGACTTCACTTTTGACGAAAGTGAGTTAAGAACGACTCAAAACTGAGTTGAAACGGCTGACCGTGTGTATTCGCCACCGTGTTTGCATGCGGGTAGCGCATGTGAGTGGAAAAAATGGTTTTTATTCGCACAACACTCGATCGCTCTAGAGTGAGAAGAAGAGCTCTCAAATTCACAGAAGTGAATGCAGATAAACTCCCTGACGCGCGCGCTCTAGTTAGTTCACTGCTGTGGGCTCTTTTACTAATATACAGAAGTGATTGAAAATTCGCATTGACGCTACATAACAAAGAAAGAAAGAACAATATTTCTTCCCGCTTCCTTTTTTCGGACATTTTCTACAACAACGACTACGTTTTCACTATCAATCGCACCAGCGAATCGTCGAAAGAGCATTGGCGCGTCCTCGCACAAGTGTGCGCGGCAGCGAGTGCAGACGAGAGCATGTGGGCGAAGACAGATGAGAGCACGTGAGAGCGTTCGTTAAAAAGAGAGAGTGATTTAATCACTCCAAGCCATCCCTAGCAGGAGCACACTTTCACTCTGTCTATTTGCCACCGAATAAATGAGCAGTATGCTCTATCTGCGAAGAGCAATGGTTGTCTCCTCTGCGTAGGTACAAATCTCACGTGCCGGCGACACATTAGTGTGAAATGCCAACTCTGGCCTGCGCTTTATGTGGAAATCGAATTTGCCTCTAAATCAGCAACCAAGAAAGCGAAAGAATTCGCAGAAATTTCCAACAAAGACGTTTTGGCATTCAGCAACGACTGTCAATCTTTTAACTGCGGATTTTTGAAGAAGCTACTCAACAAATTTTCAACCCTCTAACTCGTTACCTCCCCTGCATTAACCCTGATGTTGTAACTAACTTCCCGGATATAGCAAATAGCGTCTGAATTAAGACAAAGAAACGTTCGTAGATTAATGTCGTTTTCGGTTACTGCCTGAGCGAAACTGGGTTTGGCCAAACAGCTGTCAAAACATGTTTTTATTCAATCGGGTCGGATCGGATCTGACCCAACATCGATGAGGTTCGCTCTCAACTTTTACCGAGGTGCAACCTGGATTCACCAATACACAAACATGAACTGTCAAAAAAGAATGTTTATGTTTGTCGATGTTTGTATTTTGCACTAATACCATCATACAGACTCGATTCTGGATCCGTTTCCGTTCGGTAATTGCGAGTCAGAGTCAAACCTGACCCAGGTTTAACACCAAAAACGACATGAGACTACCTGAGTGCTGCAGTTGCTAACAAATTGAAAGAAGAATGCAGAGAAAACGACAGCGTTCGAACAAATTTTGGCTAGAATTGATTGATCACTCTAAGAAAGAGCTGCCAAATTTGACAACATTTATTGAAAAGGTGCTCATCCTTTCGCAAATGCAAGCGAGGATCTTTAATAATTAAAAAGTATCTGATGGTGAAACAAACTTAGTAGAATTTAGAGCTCAGAAAATTGTCTACGAACATTCAACGACATTCAATCACGAAGGTCTTGATACAAAATGCACACAACGCACGGGCATCATTTTGTACTCAAAAACCTCGAATGTTTTAATAATTTTCTTCGATTCTTATGCTTCTAGAAACTTGAAAGATGAATGACTTATCCCAAGTAACATTGCCAAAGTCGTCCAGTTTTGTTAGGTTTGATTAAAGTTTTATGAAAGCCAATAGAAATCAATTTGGTTTTATTTCTTTGGTTTAGTGTTGGTTTGGAGCTGGAGTTATATATTTAAGTCAGGTTTATGAGAACCTACACAGCTTATTAACAAGGATCTTAAAACCTTGATTACTCAAATTCCTTTTACTGCTATGTAGGGTTTTATTTCGACTTATTCATTCATATTATCTCAGTTATGTTGATCAGTTGAAAAAGCAGCTTAAAACCATTTTGCCACCAGTGAATTCATAAAACAGTCATATAGCTTTATAGTATTCATTGCAAAAATAATTTGGTTTTTGGGAAAAACTGTGATTTCTTCCAATGCCATATTGAAATATATGAAATAATCGAAATGTGGAAAAATAAATGCATCTGATTTTTCATGTAAAGCAAATGAACTGTAGATTGGAGACCAATTTTGGTTTGCTTTTAGATAACCTTATTGAATTCCATAGATTTTCAGTAAATTCATCATTAATTTATCGAATATATTCGTTTTTGTTGTTGTAAACTCGCATATATAGGTGCAATAATTTTCAGTGCCTATTGTCCCAATCTATATAGATGAAAATAAATGTGTCCAACAAAGGTTCAAAGGGAAAGAAAAGTTGGGAAATTCTCAAGGAACAGTCGGAAAATTTGAAAATTAAAAAACAAGGAATTTTTCCATACAAAAAAATTAAAACTATATATACTAAATTAAATAATTGTTTGTTAGTAACGCTAAAACTCGAGAACTGCTGGACCAATCTTGACGGTGTTTTAGGATAATTTGTTCCATTTTGTCCAACAAGGGTTTAGAGGAAAATAAAAGTTGGAAAATTGGAAAATTAAAAAGAGTAATTTTTCCATACATAAAAACAAATTTTGTTTGAATAAATCAAATGTTGTTTGTGAAAAATGTAGAAAAATCGCAATTAAATGGTTTTTAACACAAAAAATTCCACTTTTTTAACTTTCAAAATAAGCAAACTTCAAGAAAAACACAATTTCCAACAATCAGTTAAAAGAACATCTTCAATTCAAATGCTAGTGCTAAATTTTCACATTGAAAATGCACAAAACGCTGTTGTTTTTGAAGGTTTCTTTATGATATCTTACAGCATCGTTATCAACTCATGTCGGTCTGGCAAGACATCATACAAAAGTCAACCTCTTTTCATGCGTTCGAACTTACAAAAAAAACGACTTACGACGTATTCTAACATAATACACCAATTAAAATGGCCATTTGATCACAGATTATCAACAATTTGATATGACTGCCGATTGTCATACTTTCAGAAGAAAATTGAAAATATCCAAATTATCCAGTATCACAGTTGACTGTCAATTTCAGATTGACTACAACAATGATGGACATTCATGCATTTAGAAAAAATACGATACTCTAATTGTTATGTTTTTGTATTCTCCGTGCGTGAAGAAACGATTATGATGTCGAAGGAGATGTTCGCTCATCACCATGAGGCACCAAGACGTTACGAATCAAAACAAACGCAAAAAAGGAGATGGTTCCTCTCCCATGTGCGCATCACAACAGAGTGCATACAATATAACTAGAATAACTATCACAAAGCTATCAGTGGTACATAAGCGCCTGCCAAACGTCACCTTTTGCCTCTTGAGGTGGCGGATTCGTCCGTGCCTCGACCTACCCCGCAGTGAGATGTTAGGCAAAGAGTGACGTCATTGGTTCGAGTACTACTTTATCCATGCCTAGTCTAATGTGTAATCTCATGGAGAATCAAATAGAGGTTGTTTCAACCACCGCACGGCTCTGTGAACGAAGATATGGTTGGTTTTACCCCACTTCCCTTTATATTTTTGAATAAGTTATAGATATCGTTGCACGGAGATGCTCAAGATCAACAAAATAGTGCTAGTCACATGTTATTTTTTTTTTTGGAAAATCGAATAGAAGTTATTTCATCTATCGCAAGGCTCTGTGAACTGGCTGGTTTTATCCCACTTCCCCTTGTATTCTTGAATAGTTTATAGATTTCTTTGCTTGGAGTATCTCAAGATTAACAAAATAGGACTAGTCCTAAGTTAAATCTCCTGGAAAACCAAAAAGAGGTTTTATCAACCACCGCACGGCTCTGTGAAGGAAGATATGGCTGATTTTACTCCACTTCCCCTTATATTTTTAAATTGTTTATAGATATCTTTGCTCGGAGTCGCTCAAAATCAACAAAATAGGACTATTCCTGTATTAAATTTGCTGGAAAATCGAATAGAGGTTGTTTTAACCACCGCACGGCTCTGTGAACGAAGATATCGCAGATTTCATCCCTGTTTGACCCATATAGTTGAATTATTTATCCCAACAATATAAGAGGAAGTGGGATAAAATCAGATAAATCTTTGTTCATAGAGCCGTGTGGTTTATAAAACAACCTCTTTTCGGTTCTCCAGGAGATTTCACATTGGACTAATTTTTTTATCAAGAGCGACCCTGAGCAAAGATATCTATAAATAATTCAAAAATATAAGGGAAGTGGAGTAAAGTCAGCCATATCTTCTTTCACAGAGTAGTGCGGTAGTTGATACAGCTTTTATTCGATTCTTCAGAAAATTTCACATGTGACTAGCACTTGATCTTGAGTCCCCCCGTGCAATGATATCTATAAAATATTCAATTATAAAAGGGGAAGTGGGGTAAAATAAGCTCTCTAACTCCACAACCATATCCGTGCGGAGATTGAAACCAGGTCCATGGGATTTCCCAGACAATTTTCAAGCGGAAATGGCCTTGTTTACAAGCCGCGCTTAAAAGCGACAAAAGTTACAGATTTTTTCCTTAGTTTTCATCAATTCTTGCCCACTGTACAACGGATCAATTTTCGTATTTTGTTACATCCAATGCTGGAAAATGTCATTTTGACTCATTCGAGATTCATTAGCCGATAACTCGTTTCAGAATTGGATCTTAAAAATAACACCTACAATGAATTTGTTGAGGTTGATTATTCTCATGACTTTGCCTCAAATTGTATTGCTTTAACATCCAAAGCGTGAGAGTAGATTATTGGAATATTCAAGTGATACTCACCATTGAAGATCATTATCATGTAACAGTGAATAGAAAAATTTAGCACTGCTTTGTTCGACTATATCGTAGAATTAATCAAATGCTACAGCTTGCATTATAAGCTCAGCGTCCGGAAATGTTACCGGTAATGTAATCCAAATGAACAGAATTTACTTTTTACAGCACTGATTATACCGATCTTCTCCTCATCAATCTTAAGTTCTTCCTGTAACCAGGGTTGCCATTAGTTTTTGAAAAATATCTGGCATGTCACAAAAATCTGTAAAATAAATGGCAATACACGGATATGTTAAAATCTGGACTAACAATTGAAAAGGGTCAAAGAAATTTTACGAATATTGACAGGCCTTTTACAAATGTTGTCCCAAAATGAGTCATTTTTTGACTCGTATATTCGCATTCTTTAGTAACAAACAAGCGTGGAATTACACTTTTTGACTAATGCCAAATATATGACGGATTACCTATTCGCACAAAATAGCTACGAATCGTTTTCAGTTAACGAGAACTGCAGACACGCAAATCACTTAACGCTTTAGTGGCGTGGGATTGAACGATGTTTTTTTATCTGTTCTAATTTCAAAAAGTCTGGCACTATGCAAGGTTCCTCTTTTTTTCTTTTTGTCGAAAAAAAGTCTGGCAGTGCCAGATGAATCTGGCATAATGGCATCCCTGCCTGCAACCAAAATTTACAACACACATTAAATACAAACAAGCAATGCCTGCCAGCTTTCTTCGCAACTTATGG
>JASCZW010016021.1:0-19459 GCA_034211315.2 Aedes japonicus
ATACGGTCAAAATTTGGTCAAGGGAAAACGCGTGTAAATCGGTGAAATCGTTTATTTAAAAAATCAAATTAAATTTCTTTTTCAAGTTCAATTAGTATAAAATTCAGAAAATATTCAGTTAGGCTTCCGCTTTTCCAAATCCGAATTGCCGGGCCTTACGCTTGACCCCTGCCATCAGATTTTGTACAGCCACCTTGTCCACCTTCTTCGCCGCAGAAAGCCAGTTTGCCTTGAACTGCTGCTCGTCCTTAGCAGTTTTTTTGGTCTTCTTTAGGTTCCGCTTGACAATAGCTCCAGTATTTCTCAATTGGGCGGAGCTCTGGCGTGTTGGGAGGGTTCTTGTCCTGGGAACCACCTGCACGTTGTTGGCGGCGTACCACTCCATGGCCTTTTACCGTAATGGCAAGATGCCAAATCCGGCCAAAACAGTACGGAACAACCGTGTTTCTTCAGGAAAGGCAGCAGACGTTTATTCAAACACTTCTTTCACGTAAATTTCTTGGTTGACAGTCCCGGAAGCTATGAAAATGCTGCTTTTCAAGCCACAGGTACAGATGGCTTGCCAAACCAGATATTTCTTTGCGAACTTTGACAGTTTCGGTGTGCTTGAAAATATCTGCTACCTTTCCTTCCTTTTGCCGTATAAAACTCCTGTCCCGGAAGCTGCTTGTAGTCGGCTTTGACGTAGGTTTCGTCGTCCATTACCACGCAGTCAAACTTCGTCAGCATCGTCGTGTACAGCCTCCGGGATCGCGCTTTGCCGTCGTATTTTGTTTATCATCGCGATTTGGAGTCACTACCTTCTTGTAAGTCGATAGTCCGGCTCGTTTTTTGGCTCGATGCACGGTTGTAGACGATACACCCAGCTTATTTGCGGCATCTCGGAGAGATAGGTTAGGGTTTCGCTTGAAACTACCGGCAACTCTCTTGTCGTCTCAGCGGCTTCCGGTTTTCGATTTCCCCGATCCAGACTTCCTGGCTGTCGACAAACGTTCCCCAAACACTTTAATTACATTTGTAACGGTTGATTTGGCAACTTTTAGCGATTTTGCCAACTTTGCGTGCGAGTAGTTTCGATTTTCGCGATGCGCGAGCAAAATTTTGATACGCTGCTCTTCTGCTTGGACGGCATTTTGACAACTGAAGAGTGAATTCCAAAATCAAAATAGGAGCAACATTCTACACACACACACCTTCAAACTGAGGGGTGTTCAGGTTTTTTAAATGCAAAATTGAAAGAAATACGTCAAGTTGATATTGACCAAATTTTGACCGTATCGCCCTTTAGAATCTTTGTTTTTGTTTCGATTCACTGTGTTATTTTGACAGGATATTTGAGGGTGTGCTTGTGTGAGCTACCGCAGTCAGACGTCTCAAGTCTCGAAACAAGGAATTCAAATTTGGTGTGTAAAATTCCATCTGGCACAGTAGCGCCGTCTGGCCAACTAATTGCTACATTAAATCTGAAATTTTGGCAACACATTTTTCCCTTGCCACCTTTAATCTGTTAGCCGTTGGTACTTGATATCTTGAGGGAAGCTCGCGTTTTTACACAGGTAACTTCGATGAAGCTGAATACCGTCTTCGGAGATAACCTAGTTAAAGGCGAATCACTGAGCTTTGATATCTGTGTTCACCAATTTCGACTCAAATATGACCAAAACAGCGCAATTAACAGATCTTGTTATAACATCTTTTAGGTCACGTAAGAAGTTTTAAAGATGCACTGCATAACATGCTTTTGACAAAACGATGTCTTATCTAGGTAGTTTATAGCATCACAATAACCAATAGGTTATAATCAAGTTATTAATAAGTGAAACTAAATGCAGAAATGCATGAACACAACAATTCAATCCAACAAGTGTCAAACTAGCAGATGTATATACAGACCGGATTTGACAGTAATATTTGTTATGAGTATGATGAATCTGTTTATAAATTCCCATTTTTTTTAAATTTTTCATATCGATTAAAAAGCAGACCTAGCCCATTTGCAAGATATCTTCTTAACAAACGGTTACAGAATTGATCTAACTACAAGAAAAAAAAACAAACAAACTTTTCGGAACTATAGCATGCAACAAGAATCAGCATCAGCAGTTGATTCATTGTGACGGTTCACAAGAAACGTCATTTTTTCTAAAATTTCTGGATCCAAATGACATTTCACTAAAAAGATGCTCTAATATGGTTATTATGATGTTATAATAACTAACTCAAATAATTTGCAATCGAACATCATGAGTATGTTATTAGACTGCTCTCAAGATGTATTTTGGACGAGATTTTGGACTCAATTTCAACTTCACGCCATAGCTATGGAGAAAATTACAGTGCCGGTTGAAACTATGACTACAATTATCACTAAAAATTTCGAAAGCTGCGATTTATTTTGTCGATGATTAAGATGATACACTTTGAGTAGGAAAGAAAATTGCTCGCTAATATAGACGTTTTTACCCTTCTTACATCAATAGAAGGGATCGCTTGAAAACTCGACTTTCTATCCGAGGGCCCACAGGGCCGAGTGTCATATACCATTCGACTCAGCTCGACGAACTGAGCACATGTCTGTGTGTATGTATGTGTGTGTATGTGTGTGTGTGCGATATAAATAATGTCACATCGGTTTCTCAGCCATCTGTGAATCGATTTCAGTTCTGTTGACCGCAAATGGAAGCTACAACATTCTCATAGAACGCTATTGATCTTTTTTCATTCGGACATTTCGTTACGAAGATATGAACGAAACAGTACTGACGGCCTATTATAATAGTAATCAAACAGTTTAGTCTCCGATTACATACTGAGCTATTTGTGTACCTGATTTTAGTTTTGTTGGTGCCAAATCAAAGCTACCAAAAATAAGTTATGTGTACTTGAAGAATACATGAAATCATGTTTTATAAATGAATTTTTGAACATTATATAACAAGTTGTATTACTTGGGAGTTTCTAGTACGCCGTATTCACCAAGAAGATTTAACGTACTACTGAATTAGCGTAAAGGATGGCGCTTAAATTACAGTTCAATTTTCAGCGGAAAGAACAATATCAAACACCGTTTTCGTTTTATAATATGAAAATTACATGTGATGAAACCGGCTTAATTTGAAAACTACATCAATGTATTATCTTGAATTGGTTGAAATTGGCGAAATGTTGAAAAACATTTAAAACGCATTTCATATTCTTTAAAATTTGTCTAACAACGTATGTTTACGTGAGAATGAATTGGAACGCTCTCCTTTTCAACTCATTTGAATGAAAGTTTACATGAACGTGTAAAATAATATGTTCGTTCGCTGAAACCAATGAATCGTGGCGCCGATTTTGTTGTTGCTTTCTCCTGCTGTCATTCGTTTCCAAGCATTTAACACGAACTGAGCCGAAGGGCATTAGAAACTATAATCACAAGGCGTATTTAAATTAGTATAACGTGGTCTTTACTTCTACTTCTCCTTTTTCGAAATTCATGACAACAATTTGAGTCTCAGGGGCATCAGATAGCCCCGTAGGTAATAGTATGGTTTACCAAGACGGCGGCGGTAGGTTCGATTCGCGGTTTTGTCAAGGGAAACTTTCGGGTTAGAAATTTCATCGACATTCTTAGCCATAGAGTATCATTGCGCATGCCACACAATATACACATTTGCGCATTGGTTTTGGCATAGAAAGCTATCAGTTAACTATGGAAGTGCTTCTAGAATAATAAATTCAGCAAAGAGCAAAGACGAGCGTCAAAGCCATTTACAAGATTATGTGAATATCAACGGTTAAAGATTGTACTCGAAAAAATGCAACAGATAAAAACGATCACCAAAAAAATGCAACAGATAAAAACGATCACCATATAAAGTCGCATATTTTCAAAACTCTCAGGGAATAAAAAAACACATTTTAGTTTTTGCAATTTTGGTTTATTCAACCTTCTATCGTTGGCTTGACTCCCACCCCTTGGACTTAACGCTACCCATCAATTCCTTATAACTGTACACTTTCGCCAACTTTATCCGACACTTTCATTGAAAACCTCCCCTATTGTCCGGAGCTTGCCCTTCATAATCACCCAGAATTTTTCTATTGGGCGAAATTCTGGCAAATTTGGCGGATTTGCCTACTTCGGCAAAAAACAACAACATCATTGATTCAGCCGCGTTTTGCGTAATGGCAGGATGCCAGATTCGTCCAAACAGAGTGTAACCTTCGTGGGACCGGGGAATAGGCACTTCTGAAGGCATTCTTCTTTATATATTTGGCTGTTGATGGTGCCGGTCGGTTACATACGCGGCTTGTTGAAATTGCCGCACCAACAGATCGCCTGTCACACCAAGTTCTTCTTGGCAAAATTGTCGAGTTATTCCAGGCTGGAGATCTGCTTGGCGTCCGATTTAATGTACGTTTCATGGTCCATTACGATGCATTTCGGCTGCACTAACCAATCGCGGTACAGCTTCCTAGCGCGAGATTTGGCCACCGTATTCGATAAACACGGTTCGGTTAGGCACCTTCCTTACCTTGAAGACATGAAGTCCGGCCCGCTTCATTGTCTGCTGGACGAACCAGACGGAAGAATTGACCTTCTTGGCCACGAATCCAATAGAATGGTTCGGATTGCGCTTCAAGTAATCCCTCACCTTCCTTGCGTTCACGGGGTCGGTTGTCTTCGCTTTTCTTCCGCTGCCAGCTCACCGCTGGGTCGTCTGGGTCTCTTTGAACGATTTTACCACACGGGACACGGTCGAATTGTCGATTCCCAACTGTTTTTCGATCCGCCCATGTGGGGCTGGAAAGCCATCTCGATATACACCACTTGATAGATTGTTGAAAAAATGCACTTTGTAAAGTATCACACTCTAAAATAGTTTAACTAAACATTTCTACAATTTTCACACATGCAATGAAAAATTATACATATAAGATAGTGTTGCATTTCGTTCAGTACAATCTTTATTTGGGAGTTAATTATACGGCGTTAAAAGTCTAAAATCGAAGGATCGAAGTGAGATAGTATTAAGCATTTGTGGGAGGTATTGAGCTCACGGAGTGCGAAGGTTTATGTTGAATCTACTGAGATACTGGGCTTGTGTCGCATTTTTTGCACTACTAATCAGTGTAAATCTGCTATTCAAGTTACAAAAATTAATCACTGTTTGGACTACATGCATTGAGCCAGTTGGTAAAGTGTAAGTGCAAATGAATATCAATAACTAGTAAGCAACGTGGTCGATTTGTGATTACATCTGCTGTGGTGATCTCCATGTGTTGGCAGATAATGAGGCTGTGCTGGCGGTAGGTCTCTACGAATGGCCATGTTCCTGAAATCAATGAGTCGTAGGCTGTTGTTGCTCATCAGCGTGATGATCGCTAAACTCTTAACTCTTAACTCTTCCATAGAGACCTGAATGCTCAGAGTTGGCCAAGAAGATTTGACGTCGTGGCTTGAGCGGACTGTGGGCCGTCGCCTAATCAGTGCTTCCGGATATGTACGGCACGTTGATTATGTTGAAGAACCGATCCTTGATTCTCAACCCGCATTCTTTCGTTGATCAACCACCAAACTACAACGCTCTCTGAATCGTCCCTTTGTCACGATGGATGGTATGATCAGGTCTGTTGGCAACTCTGTGGTGGATAGTATGATTGTACTCGAGAGAGTTGCCAAATGGATTCCTCCTGTACCAGAAACGCGTTCGGTCAAACTGCGGACCTCCGCCGACATATCGAAGTTGTTACGGTGTGGGTATTCGAAACCACCCTCCACTTTCCAAGGATCAGGACTTACCTTCCCGAGAATGCGGCTAGATGTTATGATAGCTTGGTTCGAAGTGAACCAGATTCTTGTCGGCGGGTGGTGCTTTTAAATGAGTGCCCAGGTGATAACATTTCACATGAGCTTCCGTCCCGCTGTTTTTGTAGTATACGTTGACATAATTTTTATTCGAATTTGACCACACCAGCGCAATAAATCTATTTTTCTTTTTAAACATCTTTTTGGTCAGAAAAGAACCCGACCAGAAGGGCATAACATAAAAATAACAAAATTACAACAAAACTTGTTTCGACTAACGGATTATGTTATAAATTTGTTAAAGACGTTTTCATCTGGATAATTTAATAACATAATTATAACAAATTAAGATATAATGTCTTGCCAGGCACAATCTGCGTAAAGAAATAAATTATTTCTAACACTAGCTGATATGATTTTGCTACATCTTAATAAAACTGCTACAAAGTGTGTTTTGTTTATGTTATATCTATACCATAGTTTGCTTTAAGTTTGCTACCTCTTGAGGAATTTTTATTACAATTTCTGTTATTTTAACTATTTCCGCGATCTAAATTCTAACAACCTCTGTTATAAAAACAGCGTGACTGAATAACAAGACTTGAAATAATTTTCTTGTTTCATTTTGGTCGGGAAGTCCTAAAGATCCATTATCTTATCCAGGAAGTTTAGAGCATCACAATAACAAACAAGTTATAATCAAGTTATTAATAAGTAATAAAATGCAGAAATGCATAAACATAACAAATCCATTCAACAAATGTCAAACTAATAGATGTAAACACATATTGAATTTAAAATTAAGGTTTGTCATGAGTCTGATGAGGTTGTAAATGAATTCTAATTATACTTTTTTTGTTATCGATTAAAAATCAAACTCAGCCTATTTGTCAAATATCTTCTAAAGAAATGGTCTGCAATTGGTCTAAACACAAGAAGAAAAAAGACTATACTCATTTAATCAATCCCGCTACCAACCGGGGCAATACCATAGACTAACTCTAAGACCAGTAGGTTCCATACAAAAACGATTTTTTTTTCTTGGCTCAGTCAGTACTTGAGCATCGGTCCCAAGCTCGGTCCTAATGCGGCTAATGCGCCCCTCATAATGAACTCACATGAACACACTCTCAAATATTCTGTCAAAATAACACAGCAAATCAAAACAAAGGCGCAAATATGTATAACAAGGTGCTGGCTTCAAGGTGTAATTCGGACCAAGGGGTTCTACAACAGTGAACCAATTTCAAATCGCTAGTTGCATATTGATTGTTGGCAATACCTAAAGCGCTATAACCGATAATAAACAAGTGCACAACAAACCATCTAAACAACCGTTCACAGCCGAAGCTCAGAGCAGACTTTGATAACATTTATGTTGCTGAAAAAGTGATTTTTAAAATTGAGTCACAGATTGAGTTAATCGCTAACGATATCGCGAGAAACACTGCACCTGATATTTAGAATCTCTCTCCTACACAGAGACAATTTTGATAGTCAATTTTACTATTATTATTATTATTAGGATGACTATTGCAGTATAGTGATTTTAAACCTCTATGATCATGGTGAAAACGACCATTAAAAATAGTTGATTCAACATTTACCATAATGTCGGAATAGTCCTTGTTACCATGATCATACACAGAAAAAAAATTGTAGTAAAAACTACCATTTTACCCGACTATGCCTATCTTTAAAACAACCATGAAATTTCAGTCCAATTTACTACGTTTATGGTAAAACGTTCAACATTTGTGGTATATTAGACAGACCTCATATTGACATCAACCGCACCATGGTTGATCTAATCGCAGGCATGGTAAAATCAAACGCATTTACCCAAGTAACCACAAGCATTATATGATTGCATTTATTCAACCCAGAATCAACATCGGTAATGCGGGATCGCATCAATTCAACAGTTGTCAAGTAATGAAGCGTCAGAATAGCTTAAGAATGTAGTGATGCCAATGCAATATTGCTACTTTCAGTGTCTTATGGCATTAAAAAAGATATAGCTTTAGTTCGATCTTAGTGGGGCCTTTTTCAGCTTTAATCCAACTTCAATGACGCACTAGACGTAATGCATATGCCTTATATATGCGTGCTATTATAGCCTCGTGGTTACTTGGGTATTGTCAGATGAAAATTGTTGGTGATGGCGCTTAATTTAACCAACAATCAATAAGCAACTAGCGATTTGAAATTGGATCACTGTTGTAGAACCCCTTGGTCCGAAGAACACCTTGAAGCCAGCACCTTGCTATACATATTTGCGCCTTTGTTTTGATTTTCTGTGTTATTTTGACAGAATATTTGAGAGTGTGTTCATGTGAGTTCATTCTTGGGGGCGCATTATTGAGCTTGGGACCGAGCTTGGGACCGATGTGCTAGTACTGACTGAACCAAGAATAAAATCGTATTTGTATGAGACCTACTGGTCTTAGAGTTAGTCTATGATTTAATCCTCGAAATGGGAGTTTCTACTGCTGCTTTTTTTGCGTGTAGTTAAGAATGCCATGAACGTGGCGAATTCGTCCATTGTCATGGTTATTCTTACCATTATTTAATTGTCGGTATAACGATAAAAAATTTCTCAGAGTACATAAACGTATGACAAAGCATACAGTGAAATAATCTTGTAGTGAAAACTACAATTTTACCCAACTATGCCTGTTTTCAAAACTAACTTGAAATTTTAGTCAAATTTACTACGTTTATGATACAGTCTTCAACATTTGTGGTAGGCTTCTAAATAGGCTTCTTCAAAACGCAGTCCAGTGGGTAATCCGAGCTATAGTTTACACCTATAATCTTGTAGTATGATTTATTACCTTGCTCAATCAATCTTCACTGTAGTCACATGGTTTTTTTTTAAATGATATTTACGAGGCCTCGGTTACTGACGTTCATTTCAATGCAAAAGCAATTTGCAACTATAGAAACTTCATAAACGTGAGGTATTGAGAACCCAGGAACAATCTTTCAAACGCGGCTTGTCAGAGGCAGTTTATAATTGCCAGGTTGGAAATTTAAATCAGTTTGGCTTCTAGCAATCAGATTAATTTATTCTCATCAACAAACGATTGATGTACTGCAAATCGTATATGAATTCAAACTAGTATTAGTTTTGTGTGAGACTCAGACAGGAGACTTTTGTCGTTCATATTCATCTTTGGACAATTCGTTCAACAGTTTGTATTTCTCCGTATCGGTTAAATTTATATAGCTGTTATTATCCATCAGCTCTTTTTTAATACTGTACAGCAAATCACATGGTAGCTCAACATTCTTTTCATTCTCTATCTGCACCTGAGTGGTGTGCACTTCTAAACTACGAATAGAAGCAGTATCGTCATTGGTTCTGGATGGCTCGTCCGTTTCCATCTTTATGTGATCACCCTTGAAACCTTGCGTTAACAGTTGCACAGCAGCCGATTCCCTCGGCAGTGCTTGAATAACCGTTTTTAGCAATTTAGGAGAAGTATTGTGATTAGGATTATTGATTACCACATCTGTATCACCATCGTTAGTGTCAATACTCTGCTGAGACTCCGCTTTCTCGCGAGCTGCATTCTTACGCATCAAACTTTTGGCACGTTTCTTCAGAATGGCTTGTGCATTCGGGTAGTACACAATTGCTTCATTCAGGTCCGATTTTGACAGGACGAATAAATTTGAGAATCCTTTCGACCGAACATCAGCCGTGCGGCGATTACCTTCGGCTCCATTGATCGCCAATAAACTGATCTCCCCAAACACCGATCCCTCGTACAGCGTTGCCAGTACCACATCATTTCTAGGGCCACCCATAACCTGTACTTGTCCAGTTTTAACTATGTACATCTCTTTTCCAACCTCGCCTTTACGACAAACGTGATCTCCTGGTAGGAAGGTTACCGATCTTAGCTTCAGCACCAGTTCCCGAAGCAAAGCTTCCTCACAATCGGCAAACAGCTGAACCTTGGATAGAGTCTGAATGTGAACCGAAATTGCAATATCTGTCTTCAAATTTGCCGGAAGAGCGTCCATAATGTGCGTCTCATCCAAACTACGTTGCTGTTCCCACGTGAACGTAAACCACATTTTAACCCTCCGTTGGAGATCGGTCGGCAGGTTTAGCTCTCGCATGTACTCCAGTGTTTCGTCCACCAGCTGCTTGTATTCGGATTTTGATCTAGTGGCAGTTGCAATGATGTCCCGAATCTGACCGATCAGCAACGCAAATACGAACACTCCCATCAACCAGGCAGCCGTCATGAATAGAAGTTCGCCTTCCTTTTTCCGGTTTGGGATTTTTACCGATCGAGGTTGCAGTTTTCGTGGCAAAGGCAAAGCATCGAACGTATGCGTGACCTTTGTTGTTGAACACCCAACGGTTGGAACCGAGACCTACGGGAAGAAGAAAACGCATGAATTAGGATGTTTATGATGGATAATTAAGGTGAAATGTTCACCCCGATATTCCCAAATGTAGTATGTAGTACAATGTCTCTTGTATTCTATAACTAAACGAGATGGAATTGAATCAAAGACGTGGATACTCATCGGCAATGATCTCTCATATACATCCGTCGAATCATTCTGAACGGCCGTTGCGAGAATATCACCATGCATGTTACGAATATATGAATCCAAGTTGAAAAAAGAAGAAGACACTGAGTGGTGATAAATCTGACAGCTCTCATGTTAAAGTATAAAAAAAAAATCCTATTCGTCCTATACTTTCACATGGGAACTGTCAGATTTATCACCACTCGGTGTCTTCTTATTTTTTCAACCTGGATTCGTCAATTACTAATGGCTTCTCTCCTTTTTCTTTTCTCCTGTTCTCTCCCTTAGGGAACGTCCATTAATTACGTCACACAAAAATTGACTTTTTTTAACCCCCCCTCCCCCCTTGTCACGTTTTTGTAGTGGATCACCAAATTTTTTTGTATGGACTCGCCACGTTTTCTCAATCCCCCTCTCCCCTTACTGCGTGACATAATTAATGGACCTTCCCTTATCCCTATCTTAATGTATGGCACATACATTGTGCGTCTGAATCTGCATTACTGAAATAAGCTCTTCAAATGAAACATCGTGACAATAATCCGGAGATCTTGGAGGGATTTTGAAGGTGGACCGGGGGGACCATCAGGCACTTGAGGGATGGTAAGTGCAAAACAGGTAAATAGTATCTCTACATTCCAATATTTTGACCCAACATCAAAAACAAAATTTAGTCAGTAAACAAAGAACGGTATATGGCCCTAACCAATATTACTTGAAACAAATAGATCTAACACAAGGTAAGCAATCAAATGACCATGCCAAAATGTTGTAAATATACATTACATAACACGTATCGGGGAAATGGAGGGACCATCTGGGCACCTAAGTAAAACTATTTGGATAGGGAGCATGGGACTGTCTCCTCCCTATTGCAACATTTCTCAGAAGGAGGGTGGATTTCGATCCCATCTATTGGGTTTATTCTGTCAATCGAGGGCTCGATTCTAGTGCTGTGGGCGTGAACTTGGCCCTTCGAGCAAAAACTTGATGATCATAAACCACAATAGAATCCTGATCAAATCGTTTTTCAGATTATTCCACTGCTATGGAAAGTTGCCTTGCTACTCTAAATGGTAGTATTACATCATAATCATCATCATCATCACGTTCGTCTGGCTTAACGACCAATATGGAAGACTAGCCGACGTTCAAGAAAAATACGTTAGAGGTTAACAATTATCAAACAGGCCATGGCATTGACGTCAAGAAGGTGTTTGTCTCACATTATGCCTTGTGTTCAAAATGTGTTCTAGTACGAGATATAGGAAACGCTGTGAACTGAACTGATATTTTAGCATCACTAACTGAGAAGCATATCCTACTAAAGTTAGTAACATGCTTAAATAACCCCATCATATAACATTTTACATTTTCAGTATCAGCACCTTCCATAACCGCATCTTTACTGTTGATTCAAATCGGTTCAAATCGACTAAAGGGTGTTCCGATCAATATTTGGTGAAACAGTAATGTGTGTAAGTCGATCAAAGTTTTTATTAATAAGTCAAATTATTTTTCATTTTCAATTTCAGTTAATACAAAATACAGGAGAAATATTCAGCCAAGCTCCCTTCTTACCAAATACGAATGGCCGAGTCTTTCGTTTAACACCTACCATAAGATTTGTACAGTCTCCTTGCCCACTTTATTCGCCGCAGAACGCCAGTTTGCCTTGAACTGTATCTCAGAACTGTTTCTTGAACAACAGATTTTTGTTTTGAGTCTTCTTAAGGTTCCGCTTGACGATGGCCCAATATTGTTCGACTTGGTGGAGCTCTGGCATGTTGGGAGGATCTTGTCCTTGGGCATAACTTGAACGTTGTTGGCAGCATACCACTCCATGGCTTTTTTTTTCAATCATGGCAAAATGTCAAATCCGGCCAAAATAGAACGGAACAATGGTGTCGCTTCAGAAAAGGCAGAAGACGTTTTTGTAGGCACTCGCTCAGATGAATTTCCTGGTTGGCGGTTCCGGTCGCAATGTAAACGTTGCTCTTCCAGCCACAGATAAAGATGGCCTGCCATACCAGATATTTTTTGGCGGACTTTGACAGTTTAATGAGCTTGAAAATATCTGACACATTCTCTCCGTAAAATTCCTGTCCAGGAAGCTGTTTAAAGTCTGCCTTGGCGTAAGTTTCATCGTCCTGTACAACGCAATCAAACGTCGTCAGCATCGTCGTGTACAACTTTTGCGATCGTGCTTTGGCCGACGTGTTTTGTTTGGCGTCTGGATTTGAAGGCACCACTTTCTTTTAAGTCGATTGTCCAGCTCGTTTTTGGGGCTATCCACGGTTGAAGGCGCCACTCCCAGCTTCTTTGAGACATCTCAGACGGAGAGGTTGGGGTTCTGCTCGAAACAGCGGGCGACTCTTTTTGTCGTCGCTGTGGCCTCCGGCTTTCGATTTCCCCCCCGATCCAGCTTTCCTGGCTGTCATCAAACGTTCACCGAATACTTTTAATACGTTGGTAACGGTTGATTTAGCCTCATTTCGCCAATTTGGCGTGAGAGTAGTTTGGATTTTCGCCATACAGGTGCAGAACTTTGATGCGTTGCTTCTCTTTCTTCGACATTTTGATAACTGAAGGGCTAATCTCAAAAATTTAAATAGAGGCATGATGCTACACGCACACATCTTCAAAAGGCGTGCGAAAATTTTGATGCACGATGAAAGGAAATGCGTCAAGTTTAAGTCGACCAAATTTTGATCGAAACACCCTTTATTAGGCGTAGTTAAAAAATGGTTGGTTTTTGCAGTAAAGTAATCGACCATTACACTTTGTGAGTGGCCTAAACAAATTCTTTACTGTTGGTTTACATTGGTAGAAATCAACTCTACAGTGTAGTTTAAGAAAATGATTGTTTTCCCAATGATTGTTTCTATCACACTTTGACATCATACTCAAAGGTTCTACTCGCAAATAATACAACAGACAAAAATGATCACCAAAAAATCATTTTAAGTCGTAATTTTTGAAACTCTCCGAAAAGAAATAAATACATATTTGCTATGTTCTTGCAAATGTCCGCACCTTGGACTTAACTGTGCAACGTTTGCGCCATCTTTTTTTACACATTTTCATCCACTCGGTTATAAAAAGTCACTTTTGTCACGGTTATAAAAAGTCACTTGTTTGTTCTGATAATGATATTTCGTTTAATTTCGATATTAGATTGCTTTTATCGTCAACGAATTACTTTTCGATAATAAGTATTGTTGAATTATTGGTGTTTATTTCAAAACTAGATCTTTTGCATTTGGGTGTTGAGGAGCAATATGCTTATTCAGCAGGACTGGTAACCTTCTTTAGCTCAGTCGACAAAGACGCATCTATAAAGAAACATCACACTGGAAGTGACTGCGTTCGAAGGTTCGAATCCCGGTCTGGTCTAGGAATTTTTCGATAAGGAAAATTTCTCGACACCTTGGGCTGGGCATATATCTACACTGAAAAAAAAAGTATAAGTATGTAGATTTTACCCGACTATGCCTTTTTTTATCGTTGTACGAACTGTCAAATCCTTTAATCCAGTACAAAAACACGTACTAGACTTATGCGCTTTTTAGTGCCTTTTGGTACTAATATCAACAATCAATATGCAACTAGCGATTTGAAATTGTTTCACTGTTGTAGAACTCCTAGTTCCGAAGTACACCTTGCAATCTGAACCATACTATACACTCTTGCGCTTCTCAATACCTTTTGGTACTAGTATCTTTGGCTTTGTTTTGATTCGCTATGTTATTTTGACAGAATATTTGAGGGTGTATTGGTGTGAATTACGTAACTAGGAGCGAATCATAAAGCTTGGGACCGAGCTTGGGACCGGTGTGCTCGTACATACTGAGCCAACAAATATATTCATTTTCTTCAGGACTATCCAGCCGCTGCTATTATCTTTGGCTTTATTTTGATTCGCTATAAGGCAAGGTGGGCTCATCATTCCGGGCCTTGAGCCGAGAGGTTGGTTGAACCGGACAAACGGTGAAAAAGTACCTGGAAATGGTGAACATTGTAATGCGGAAGTCAAGGCCGTGTATGAGCTGCACGCAAACACTCAGCGACTGAAGTTGTGAAACACATCTTTCCGGTTAAGCGCGACATCTTGGTCATAATGAATGACGAGATCTAATTGACCCTGAGCGGCAACGACTGACAGGGGATCGGGAACAAGGGGGTAATCGCTAGCGTCAAATGTATCTCCAACACCAATTTCCCCAAGAAAATCATTCTGTGCCCAAGTAAAAATTTTGATGTTTTTTTTATAGCCGTACAGCCGCCTCCAGGCTTTGTTGATAAAACTACATACAAAACTGTCTTGTCCACCAACACCTCCTCTGTGCATCTTCAAAGCCGATTTTTTTACAAAGTGGCCCACTCTATAAACGGTTGTGAAAACAACTCAATAAAACCTCTAGAAGACCATACAGTTTTGAAAATGTTATAATGAAAGATGTTATGACCACTTGAGAACCTTCATAAAACCTATTGGATGCCATGAAAATCAGCATAAGGCCAAATAGCCACAGCTGTCAAACTTTACTGTGATATCGTGGTTGGTTTTTGTCGTTCTGCTTTGTTCGATTTTTGGCTCGTCTGATTCATTTAGCAGCAAATAATATCTCAGAAAAAAGTTCTAGTTGTTTGATAGCAAAATGTCCAAAACAAATTGGGTTTTTTTATAGCGTATCATGCTCCAAATCTTATGCACATTTAATTGTATGGTGAATATTGGCACGCTAAGAGCCGCAAATAAATGCGCCTCGGCATTACATTCAAAATTTGGTGTATTTATTTTTCCACGTGTCAATAATTTCTTATATTCCAATATGGCGATTGGAAGAAATCACAGTTTTTCAAAAAGCTAATTTATCTTCGCAATAACTATTATAAAACTGTTTGGTCAATTTCTGTGACTTCCTGAATTCAATTTGCCGTGTAATGCATTTGTAGGAGGCAAAATGTTTTTAAAATGCTTTTTCAACTGACCTTATTAGGGAAGGTCCATTAATTATGTCACGCGGTAGGGCGGGAGGGGGGTTTGAGAAAACGTGACGATCCATACAAAAAAATTTGAAGGTTCATACAAAAACGTGACAAGGGCGGCGGGGAGTTATAAAAGTCAATTTTTGCGTGACGTAATTAATGGACGTTCCCTTAGACCAATTTTTAGAAGACAAGGTTTCAAGATCGTCGTAAAAAAGCTGTGTAGGTTTTCATAAAACCTGACTTAAATATAAAACCTATTGGCACCTCTTGGTATCATAATAAAAGCAAATTTATTTCTAGTGGCTTTCATAAAACTTAATAAAAAATTGATGGTTTTGGCAATGTTACTTGGGATGGCTGACGATCAGCGAGAAGGGAATGTCCGAATCCGCTGTTCTTCCTTCTGGGCTTGCGATGAACGGGGAGATATACAGTACGAATTATTGCCGGAAGTTTCCATCTTCACCAAGAAGTATCTCGCTAAGGAGGACGTGGTCTTGGGCCGGAATCATTGGAAAGACAGATCGACTGAAGATAAACATAAACGAAGACAGCCAACCGTCTCACCGTCCGAGAGCAGCGACCGATAGAAACATTTTAGGCAACCCTCAAATGGATGATCAACTCCAATAATTTCGTGCACAGAATAAAATAATTAATTTTAACAAGCGCGTAAAATTTCCCCTCGTGTAATTCCAAGCCAAATGGTATGAAAACAACGCATATTATCTGCAATCTTTTCGTACAACAGGCTCGATTCA
Source organism: Aedes japonicus (assembly GCA_034211315.2). Lineage (NCBI taxonomy): Eukaryota > Metazoa > Arthropoda > Insecta > Diptera > Culicidae > Aedes > Aedes japonicus. The sequence continues at coordinate 16,108 of JASCZW010016021.1, forward strand.
GGCGTTATCTGGTCCAGAACAGAAACATCCCTACGGTAACTCTAGATTGAGGCATGTCGACATTCATTTTTTTTTATCGGTCAAGGCCATAAGGCTACCCCGGAGGGGCGTTGCAGCACTTTTGTAGAAAGTTTAGTAAACGTAGGATTAAGGACATATTTGTTCCAATGTATTATTTTTTTTTCATGCCTTCCGAAATTAGTCTATATTTTTAATTCATACGTTTTTATTATTCATAACATGTAACTCCCACTACACTGTAGGCCAGAATTCCCTTTCTCTGTAAAAATAATGAAAAATAATTATTTAACTAGCCTAGACCCACAATGCCTCAAATAAACTGACAAGTATGACGCATAAATTTTCATCACCTCTTATATGGTCAAGCTCCGAACTAGGGTAACGGGATGTAATGTTAGCCTAGCTCCTTCATTCGGCCTATGTACCAAATATGTTATTAATTCGGCGATAATCAACAAAATCATGCTGCTATTAGGATGACCGATGTAATACGAGGTAATTGAGACAATATTTATCAACTTATAGTTGTTCACTTCCGCGTAATTTTCGATTTCTTGAACTTTTGGGGCATCATGATTTCACTGGTTAAGCTGAAAAGATGATCTACACGATCTTCAAGTGATCTAAATTTGGATCAATTGAATCGATAAAGCAAGTAATGCAGTCTGGATGTACAGAAATTAGTTACACGTTACAAACTAACTGTTCACATAGCTAAAATAACAATGATTTTACAAGAAATCGTGGACCCAATGTTAGGGACATATTTTTTGTATGTTCCAAATATGGCCTGTTGTATCAATAACGTAGAAAAAACGTTGTTGTATTGGTATATTTCAAGTGGAAATGCATGGATTTAGCGGATGTTGATATTGAGTGGCTGATCTAAACACAAACCGAAGGAACAAAATCATTGTGTAGTGAATTATAATGTTTTCATTATTGGATATTGATAAATCATATATGAACATCTTAAGTGCTTCAAGACAGTTTACTTTAGTTTGATTTGTAAAAATTGTTTGTTGGGTAGACCAAATGCAATGACGCTCTTTGAGATAAAAATAAACAAAAAAAACCGTGCATAGACACATTTGACAACAGATCTATAGTTGGATTAGACACGTCCATGATTGAACAAATTTGGTACCTATAGACAATCGATGCAGTCATATCATCGATATTTCTGAGCATATAGAATGGTTATGGCACTGGTAAACATGCCATATCAAATGTCTTATCAAACTTATCTTTGCAAAGTGTCTAACTAGTTGAATCTCACTTACAGCTTAAAAACTTTACGAGTTATAATAAAAAATGTGATCGGTGGTTGCATAACAGACTGAGTCAAGGGACACATACCCTATTTCTTTATGGGGTTTAATTTGAGCCTATTAGACCAACCTCACCAATACGGTGATATCAGTAAATTCGGTGCCAGCATTTGATTATGGCGAATCTATTTTTGTAAACAAACACTTTGTCTGCTAATTCGACACAAAATTTTCATTAGGGCCTAACTGACAAACGTAAACAATGGCTTCTTCCGTAAATTTCTCGTGGCACAAAAGCTACCCTTGTAAGCCTCCAATTCTATCGGATAAGGTGAACACTTCCACTTCGAAATGATCGTGGTGGATTGATTAGGCAAGGTTCAGCGAAAATTTGAGAAAGCCATTGTTACGTTGTCAGTAAAACTATTTATTGTCGAATTTTTCAGAAGTTGAATACAATTCCTTTCAATTGAATAAATCAGCGGATAGAGAGATAAGCTCCTCTTCCTTAAAGAGTGCTTAATTTGTTATTTGTGACCTTTTAGGTTCCAAGAGAAAATGACTAAAAAAGCCATTGTTTACAGAGCAGGGTCACGCCCTTATCTAATGTTGGCGCTGAATTATTTACCCACTCCCAACAAACATCGGTATTGAAATTAGAGGAGGTTGTTCAAGAGCAAATTTGGAGAAGCTATTCAGCTGTTCTAGGAGAAACTTAGCTGAATAGCTATGCAAATTTCGCTTGAACCAAGCTCTGGATTTCAACACCGGAAATGTTTGTTGGCTGTTGTATCAACTCGACACCGCACCGGTGAAAAGTTTGTTAACCAGGGTTGGAAAATGACAATTTGCCGCTCGGCGAGCAGGCGGTTCATCGGTTCGACAGCCCGGCCCAACCTAGCCGAGCGTTGCTATTTGAAGAAAAATAGGCAAAAACTAAAGTTGAAACGTTAAAACAACATCTTCATCTAAATGAGCTTTCCATTTCAATTTGTGTGTTTCCGATTTGTTTTGAAAGTGTTGCTAGTTTTACGCTTATTGAGATACGTTGCGAAAAAATGAGTGCATCGATACGCTTGGAAGGAATTGGACGCACCAAGATAACGCGAAGTGCTTTGCACGGGAGCTTGGCTGGATGTTTCCCAGATTCAATCTTTTGGGACGAACCAAAACGTCGAAAATCTGTACGGAAGAGTATTCAAACTATACTGGCCTGGAATATTTAGCGAAACGAAACCGGTGCGGAAATAAATTTAGTCTTGTTATTATTACCTTTTTATAAACGACCGCTGCGAAAAGGGTGGCTAGGTAAAATAGGAACGTTCTCAGTCATCTAAAATATTAGACAGATACGAACCCACCGGATGGAGCTCGGGTCTTATAATGGCGGGCCAGAATTGATACGTTGCGGATGCCGTTTGTGTGGATTTGACAGTTTTCCCTTACGCTCCTGTTTCATTTTTACTCAAATTTTGGAGAGTACAATTGGCATAATATCTCTTTCTCTCTCACGGAAATGTTACTCAATATTCGTAAAGAAGTTGAATGGCTCTGTAATTTTATGAGTAGATCCACTTTTTACGAAAATTGAGTAACATTTCCGTGATAAGAAAAAATAGACGGTATACAATTGTACTCAAAAATTGATCTAGATTTTAAACGGAGGTGTGGGTTCTCTGTCAAATTTGTGTCAACCAGAACGCGAACGTTTCTTTTCTGCGCAATCTTTAAAAAATATTGAATAGTACGAGTGATGTAATCCCTGTTGCACGTAAATGCATTGTGAATCAAAGATAAATATGATTAAATTGTATGTTCTATTGGATGTATTATTAAACCATCATTCAAACCCCAAAATAATAAATTTTGACAAACTCAAAGCTACGTTCCACTTACCAAATTTACAACAGCTTCTAGAATATATTTGATGACTTCAAATCTAAGTCCATAAAGCATTAAAAAAATAGCCACTTGACTGAATACTCTAGCAAAGTAAAATAACAAGCTGATATCATACTAAGTAACAAGTTCTGTTATCCCAGTTAACGTTTTGATTTCCG
>JASCZW010016022.1:0-19430 GCA_034211315.2 Aedes japonicus
ATATAGGTTGCAAAAAATCTCGAATTTTCTCAGACAGAAATGTACGAGCCACGTAACTCTAATGCATAGATCGAACTAGCATCGGAAGATCTTTATTAACAACTGAAGGGCACAAAAAACTGTTTTCATAATTCAGTTTTCATACAATTATCACCAAATTTTCAGGAGTGAAAAAAAAAACAATTTAAACAAGTTTTGGCAGCATTCATTTACTTTTTTATTTTTGCCTTATTATCCGAATGCATGAACCATGGCCTTAACTTATCATACAGTTCTGCACGACCTCAGAATCGACGGTTTTTTGCATATTGACCCATGTTTTCTTCATCTTCTTCTACATTCGTCACCACTTTTAGGTCGTTTTAGAAGGTGCTCAAGACACTCTTTCAAATACATGTTCCATTCATGGTGCTTGCAGTAACGAAAGGTTTGTCTCCGCTTTCCGCAAGTACAAATCGCTTGCCAAATTAAGAACTTCTTGGCGAAACTTCGACATCTTCTGTGTTCGGGTTTCAGATCATCACCTTATCCTTGGCAGAGCACATACAGGTTTCCTGGAATCTGGTTGAAGTCCCGCCTTCACATATGTCCTCGAATATGAACACAACCACTCATACGGCTACAGGAGAATCCGATTCTTTCCCCTGGACATTTTGCATTTCGTCGGTTTTGGTGTAAGAGCGCCGGTTTCCGGGGGTCTCAACATTGGTGCCGTGACCAGGATAGCGTTTCTGTGGGCATACCGACGTTGGTTTCAGTTGGATTTGCGGCCATACTTCAGCCTACTACAAAGGCGCGGAGCGCACCATCACGATCATCGGTAACGGTTTTTCGGAGTTGGTTAAGGAGAAATCAAATAACTATAAAGGCTTATTAAACAGGTCTTCATGGTGACCTATCCAAAAATTACTTCAAATTTGCATCTCTACCAGGTCATTTCTTGATTCTCGCCTGCCAACTAATTTGCCAGGTTGTCGGTGGCCGGATATTCCTACATTCCTTTCGCGCAATTTGGACTGTAAGGTGAACTCGACGGGACGCTTCGAGGAGTGCATTGGTGAACGCTTCATTGATATCGATCATACGTGTAGGTTCTGGGTTGGTTGGATGTGCGAAATTCAAATATGCGCAAAGGAAAGCAAAGCTGAGACCACAGATAATAATTACAAGGCCTGAATGACAGGCTCACCAGGTAGAGACCCTGTCCAACTCTCTTATTATCTGTCGGAAGGTGCTTCTCTTGTTGTCGTCCCACAGATTTGTGCATTTGCTTCCGGTTTGGTGCTCTGTGACGTCATCTCAATACGGTGCTTGATCTTTCGGTTGAAGAAGGACGTGATCGCTCATTTCTTCTGACGAGATTGTGGACAAATGATGTTCCAGAGAATTATATCAATACAAGGTCTATTTGATAGGCTCACCAGGTGAGTTCCTGTCCAACAGCGGCTATTTTTCTCTAGAAGGTGCTTTGCTGGTTGCTTTCCTCCAGATCCTGTTCGATAGCAGTGACTAGCCTGATCTTCGTAAAGTTTATCCGGTGCCAAGTTATCCGTGAAGCGTGAAGTTATCGTGAAGTTTATCATGTCAATAAGAATGAACCATACAACCAGTGCAAATAAAATGGGTTGGTGTGTAAAGCTTAAATTTGAAATGCCGGTTGACGTGGATTATGAGTTCATGATACAGCCTTCGAAAATGGGCTATTCAAAGCAAATTATATTGGGGGGCGAAAAGATACTTCGCCCCTCTCCAAAATTATTTGGGGGTAAAAATTGCTTCACCCACCCCAAAGTTGGCGCTTTTGGCCAGTTCATAAGGGTTTCTCAAATCTTAACACCCCCCCCCCCCCCCTCCCTCCTCACACACACATTCATAAATGAGAGTCAAACTGACACCTTAGAAAAACAACCTTCGTTTTAGCAAGTTTAAGGTTTACGTAGCCCATCGTGCATCGAAAAAGACGATGGAAAAAAGCCTTTAACTTTAACGGAGACAGCACGGATACTTTGAGGTTATGTCAAATGTGCTAATTTTCTGCAGCTCGTTATTTTTTATGTTACTTGAAAATCGGAAATATTATATTTTTCTCAGAAACTAAAATTCATAACAAGTCTGTCAGTGGTTAAAGATCGTGAATCGGCCCATAAACAACCGAGATATGGCCATTTCCGTAAAATGTAGTTTTTTACCCTATTGCCTGACACTTCTTATGTTGAAAAACTCCTTTTTAATTTATCTGTAACTCTGCGTACCCTTAACCAAATTAGATGCAACTTTTTCCATACGATTACAAATTTATCCTAGTTTTTGGAAGAGTAGCGGACATTTCGTTATTTTCCGTAGTTCCGGATTCATTATCGGGAATCGTGAAGGAAGTACCCTACCAGTGTAATGGCCAGAGTTAGAACTGTATCAAACCTGGCTTGCGACATATCAAACTTCATGATTTTACAAACCAATACCACTGGTAGTCAACCTGAGAGTATTCTTTCACATTGGCCACACCTGGTGACGTTCCGGATTCCGGGTTCCCCCAGGGAAGTAGCCAGATTTCGAATGATGTCAAACCCTGGCTTGCGACACATCAAACTTCATGATTTTACAAAACAATACCCTAAACTAAAAATAACTCAAAATTAATTTTGCGTACGGAACCATCGACCTGGCGGAATAGAACTCAAATTGGGTATAATTTTTTATCCGTGTACATGTTTGTATAGAAGAACACAAATGTGACAGGATTGAGTGCTTGCGCATGGGACAAATCAAGGTTAAGTGCTGAAATGTGCAGTTCTAAATGCCATTAGAGCTTACGGAATTTCAACGGGGCCGTAAAGTCGGTGCTCGAGAAGCCGGTGCTTCGATCGCTGAAACATGCAAACTGGTTGGTGTTGCCAGGGCCACAGTTTGCCGGATAATGTCGGAATATAAAAAACATGGAAAAACATCGCCTGATAAAAGTAGCTGTGGACGGAAGCAGAAGATGGATGACCGGCAGCAACGTTTGTTGAAGCGCATAGTAAAGGCAGACAGACGCATTAGTGCTGTTAAAGCAACTGCTGCTTTGAACAATGCGCTTCAAGAACCAGTTTCTACATCAACTGTCCGAAAGGAGCTGCATGACATAAATTTTTACGCTCGTGCGGCCATTTCTAAACCGCTAATAAAACCGCAAAACGCGGTAAACAGGAAGCGCTGGTGCAAGGATCATAAGGATGGACGCCAGATCAATGGAACCAAGTTGTGTGGTCGGACGAATCATCTTTTACCTTGTTTCCAACTACAGGTCGAGTGTACGTATGGCGTACTCCTGGAGAAGCCTACAACCCTGGCTGCCTGCTGCCAACCTCTAAACATGGCGGGGGGTCAGTTATGGTATGGGGTGCAATATCGTGGCATCATGCCACTATTCTCTTGGGCCTTTAGTTGCTATGAAGGGAAAAATAAAGGCCAAAGATTATCAAGAAATATTGGATGACCAGGTATTTTTTAGAAAACCTTCACAATATACTTAAAATAACACAATTGCCCAACAGGTGCTGCCAATGATAAAGACCATCTTTCCTGATGGCAGAGGAATCTTCCAAGATGAAAACGCTCCAATCCACACTGCTCAAATCATAAAGGCGTGGTACAAAGAGCATGACACAGACTTTCATCACCTTGATTGGCCAGCACAGTCACCAGACCTCAACATTATCGAGCCACTTTGGGCTACATTAGAAGCACGCGTGAGAAGTGTATTTCCACCACCATCGTCTCTAAACGCGTTAGAGATGGTTTTGATCGATGAGTGGTATAAAATACCTATCGAAACAATCCGAAAATTGTACGATTCCATCCCTAGGCGTATCTTAGCCGTTTTGAATGCGAATGGTGGACCCACGCCTTATTAAACGCGATTTTCCTTTGAAACGATCTATCTAATCAAAATAACTGAATTATTGTTAGCATATCCGAACTTTTATATATTTTCGAAACTATGTTTGAATAATTTGCCATTGAATCCTGATGCCCACAATAGAAACCTCAGATTCGCCACCAGTGGTATTGGTTTGTAAAATCATGAAGTTTCATGTGTTGCTAGCCAGGTTGGACATCGTTCTAAATCCAGCCACTTTCCTGGGGGAACCCGGATCCCGGAGCGTCACCAGGTCTGACCAATGTGACCGAAAACTCTCAGGTTGAGCACCAGTAATCTTGATTTGTAAAATCATGAAGTTTGATGTGTCGCAATCCATAGTTTGGAATCGTTCTATATCTCGCCAATTCCCCGGGGGAACCCGGAATCCGCAACGTCACCAGGTGTGGCCAATGTGACCGAATACTCTCAGGTTGACCACCAGCGGTATTGTTTTGTAAAATCATGAAGTTTGATGTGTCGTAAGCCAGGGTTTGACATCATTCGAAATCTGGCCACTTCCCTGGGGGAACCCGGAATCCAGAACGTCACCAGGTTTGGCCAATGTGAAAGAATACTCTCAGGTTGACTACCAGTGGTATTGGTTTGTAAAATCATGAAGTTTGATATGTCGCAAGCCAGGTTTGATACAGTTCTAACTCTGGCCATTACACTGGTAGGGTACTTCCTTCACGATTCCCGATAATGAATCCAGAACTACGGAAAATAACGAAATGTCCGCTACTTTTCCAAAAACTAAGATAAATTTGTAATCGTATGGAAAAAGTTGCATCTAATTTGGTTAAGGGTACGCAGAGTTACAGATAAATTAAAAAGGAGTTTTTCAACATAAGAAGTGTCAGGCAATAGGGTAAAAAACTACATTTTACGGAAATGGCCATATCTCGTTTATGGGCCGATTCACGATTTTTAACCACTAACAGACTCGTTATAAAATTTAGTTTCTAAGAAAAATATAATATTTCCGATTTTCAAGTAACGAGCTGCAGAAAATTAGCACATTTGACATAACCTCAAAGTATCCGTGCTATCTCCGGTGCCCGGAAATCAAATCAAATCTATATAATAAAAATGAGTTGGGGTTTCCTTTGTCACGATTTAACTCGCGAGCGGAAGAACCGTTTGGCATGAAAATTTGTACGCAGGAGTTTTTGAGGCCGGGTAACGTTTTTAAGATAGTAAGAGACCCCTCCCTCCTCTGAAAGGGGGGGCTTCCATAAAAATGAAACACATTTTTCTGCATAACTCGAGAACTGATCAAGCAAAGGAACCCAAATTTAGCAAGCGAAAGTTTTTGGAGGCAAGCAATGTTTCTATGGTAGTTTGAGACCCCTCCCCTCTCAAGAAAGGGAGGCTCCCATACAAATAAAACACAAGTTTCTGCATAACTCTAGAACTAATCAAGTAAATGGAACCAAATTTGACAGGTAGAGGTTTTTGAAGGCAAGAAATGTTTCTAAAGTAACTCAAGACCCCTCCGCCCTCTGTAAGAGGGGGGCTCTCATACTAATGAAACACAAATTTGTGTATAACTCGAGAACTAATCAAGCATATTGAACCAAATTTGGCATGTGGAGGTTTTTGGAGGAGAGAAATGTTTCTATGGAAGTTTGAGACTCCTCCACCATCCGGAAGGGAGAGGGAGGGGGGTTTCCATACAAAAACAACACAAATTTCTGCTTAACTCGAGAACTAACCAAGTAAATGGAACCAAATTTGGCATATGGAGGTTTTCGAAGACAAGAAATGTTTCTATTGTGGTTTGAGACTCCTCCGCTAACTGAAAGAGGGGTCTCTTATACAAATGAAACACGAATTTCTGCATAACTCGAAAACAAATCAAACAAATGGAACCAAATTTGGCATGTTTAAGTTACATTAATTGTTATGTTATTTATTCTCCGTACGAGGAGTAACGATTATGATGTAGAAGGAGATGTTCGCTCATCCATGAGGCACCAAGAGTTAACATTAATGTTTTTGGCTAGAATGAAAGATATGAAGAGAAAGTTTTGATAGTTCCACTAGTGTGCGGCAGGCTTGGAAATATAACAGATGTTTTAGGAAATTGAGCAAAAAGGGCATGTATACAGTGGTACTCTAACCAACGACATTTTTTGCCTAACATACCCCGCAGTGGGATGTTAGGCAAAAAATGTCGTTGGTTGGAGTACCACTGCACACATGCCCTTTTCGCTCAATTTCCTAAAACATCTGTTATATTTCCAAGCCTGCCGCACCCTAGCGGAACTATCAAAACTTTCTCTTCATATCTTTCATTCTATTTCATATCTCATTTCATATCTCGAGAGCCAATGAAGCAAATGAAACCAAATTTGGCATGTTGAGGTTTTTGAAGGCAAAAAATGTTTCTATGGCACTTCACCACCCCTCCCCACTTCAAATGGGCGGGGGGGGCTTCCATACAAATAAAAAGCAAATTTCTTCATAACTCGAGAACTAATCAAGTGAATGAGACCTTTTTAGCATATGGAGGTTTTTGGGGGCTAAAATTCTATATACATAAAAATGAATTTCTGTCTGTCTGTCTGTCTGTCAAACCCTTATAGACTCGAGAAGTTCTGAACGTAAAAATTTATATGAAGGGGTTTTGGGGCTGGGAAAGGTTCTTATGATTGTTTAAGACCCCTACTCTCTCAGGAAGGGGCGCTCTCATACAAATGAAACACACATTTCTTCATAACCCGAGAACTAATCAAGCTAATCGAATCAAATTTGACATGTGGGGGGTTTTGAAGGCAAGAATGTTTCTATGATAGTTCAAGACCTCTCCCCTTTCTGAAGGAGGGGGGGGGGCTTCAAAAAAATGAAACTCAAATTTTTATTATAATCGATGAGCCCAGTGCGATGGTTCGAGAACTAATCAAGCAAATGGAACGAAATTTGGAACGTTGGGGGTTTTGAAGGCAATGATTGTATGGTGGTTTGAAAAACCACCCCCCTCTGGAAGGGAGGGCTTCCATACAAATGAAACACAAATTTCTACCAAAAATGAGAATTATCCTTAATTACACACAAAACGTGTGTTTCTTGGATAAGAAGCATGTTTTGATAGAAGTTTGAACCCCTGCTTAGTCAACAAAAAAAAAAATAATTTCGAAAAAAACCATAAACGTGACAGTTATATTAAATTTTGCTTCATTTAGTTGCAAGCGTAGCAGCGCACGCATCGGGTTTAGCTAGTTTTGAATAAATATGCTGAAACTAGAATAAATTCCCCGTCGAACGCTTCTAGTTTCATTAGAAACGGTTTATTATTCACCGAACTGTATTACTTTGAATCTGGACAAAATTTTGCTAGTCTTCTCCTTTTTGATCATCCCCTGTATCTGATCTTCTAAACAAAGAGGGGAAGTAAGATTCAAACGTTAAATTCTTGAAACCCTTAGCACTTTTACGCAAACTAACACCAATACAAGGAATAACATTTCCCGAACATGATGATGATGCTACTTTCTGTGGAGATGCTGCGAGTTTTGAGAATATTACATTTGATTCTTACTTCTCCTCTTTGTTTACAAAATAAGATTCGTCTGTTTGAAAAAGTACTCGAGAAATCTTAAAATAAATATGATCACTCAACTTAGCACGGAAGCCTATTCCGAAATTATCATTCTGAAAAGAAGTCTTCATATAATGCCCACATGGACTGTGTTTTTAATTAAACATTTCTTTTGTCACAGCAATCCACCAGGGATATTATGACCGAAAAAGTTCGAAAAGTCTATGTACTCCGCATCGATCTGATGACGTTTTTCAATTATGTCGTTTAGCTTGAAACATAGCGCATTGAATTCGTAGTGGTTGATCGCTTTCTGACAATTCCATGCTGTTCAGCAGTGATAATATGCTGGATTGCAGGGTAAAGAATATCTACCCGAGCAGGACCGAACAACTTGATAACTGACCTTGGTATTAAGGAGCTCAGATTAAGAGGTAAAATACCTAACGATAATGCCATAAAATTGTTCCCACAATGTTATGCGAATACCAAATTGAGGTAAGAGAATACCAAAATAGTACCTCTTAGGTATTCCCAGGTATCCAAAAATTCCAAGTTTTGTTATTCTAGAGATATTTTGCTTGCAAATCTTAGGTATTTTGCTTAGGTATTTTACCTCTTAATCTGAGCTCTTTTATACCAAGGCCAGTTATGAAGACCAAAATTAGGTATTCATTTGCTGTTCTCTCCTGCTCGGGTAACAGCATGCTCTCAAAAACCTTCGAGAGGCAGCTCAGAATGAAAATTCCTCTGAGCCAATAAAACAGAGCACTTGTTGAGGAAAGCCGGATGGAGTCCATCTGATCCTGGTCCCTTAAAACTGTCGGTACCACGACGTTTTGTTTTCACGTCATGCTGCGTGAATGAAGTCGTAGACAGATTAAGGTCAAATAAAAGCAGACTACTCAGATACGGTTTTGACAATGGTGCTGAGCAATTGCTTAGCACACTTTGAAAGAATGAAGAGAAAAGATTTGCAGAGTCAATCGGTTTTGTTGAGGTGTTATCTTCGTAGCTAACAAGCGGGGGAATTCCTCGAGATGATGTTCGATTACGTAGATAAGTCCAGAACTGCTTTGGGTCGTCCATCATGTTGCCCTCAAGCCTATGAATGTATGACTGAAAACATGATGTGATCAGAGCGTGGAATTGGACCTTATGCCCTGCAGTTTTAATTTGAAAATACCTCCTACGGTATTTTCCCAGCTGATTACGAAGATTTCGCAGTTCTCCGTTCCACCATGGCTGTTCAAAGGTACGCGTTGTTCAAACATTGCTTCCAGTTCAAGATAAAATTGGTTCACAGCATCGTCCAAAGTGCCTTATGTTAAAATACTGTGCCAATCGTTTTGTGAGATTTCAGCATCAAGTTCATCATAATCGCATTGGTTAAAGTGATAGAAGGTCTCAACGGTGTTATTGCCTGATGAGATGCATAAAGCATCAATGGACAAAACAAATGGCTTATGATGACGGTCCACTTTCGGCCCTTGCCGGTCCTAATATTTCACAAACACTGGAGTTACTCACAAACGCACAAACAAGCAACCTCTCATTCTCGTTCAGCAAGTGCTTCATTTGCGGCAAGCCGGAAACACCCATGTTTTCAACTAGCGATAACTCTTGTTCCGACGAAGCAGTGGTAGGAATTTTAACCGATATATCAGTATGCTCATGCCGAGATTCCCAGCCAACTAACTGTATGAGTTATCGGTTTTCCCAAACGAAAATGATCGGTTAACATAAAAATGCCAAGATCGATCTTTGTTTCAGACAGCCAAGACCCGGCATTTAGTTCTAAGTGAGAAGCACCGAGATCATGCTGGCAGGTGGCTCTTAATTTCAACTTAAAGGGCAAACACGAAATTATTGCGACACATTCAACAGGGCATAACTTTTTTACTATTGGGTAAAAATCAACCAAATTTTGCACACTTTCTCATTGATGTGTATTGTTTACATGCTATCAAACTCGACGTCGTGTTTTTCGATTCAACGAAAATAGAGGTGAACCAACGCGAGTCGAGAAAACAAAAAAATGTTTCCAAACACCTGCAATTTCCTGACCTGTCGCACCGGCAGTTGGGAAAAATGTTGAACATTCACCATTCAACCGTCTCCAGAGTGTTGAAGCGGTTCCAGGAGCGGTTGACGTTGGACCATGGCAAAGGAGCTGGAAGAAAACCGGGACCGGAGAACAAAAAGACGGAGGGAAAGGTGAAGCGGATGATTAAAGCAAATCCCAACGTCTCAAGCCGTGATTTGGCTCAAAAGATCGGCATGTCGCAGAGCTACGTTCAGAATGCAAAGAAGAGAGCTGGACTACATACATACAAGGTACAGACCTTCCCAAACCACGATGAGTGGCAACAATCGACGGCTAAAACTCGGGCACGGAAGCTCTACGAAAAGATGCTGACAAAATATGGCTGCTGTGTGATGGACGTCGAAACGTATATAACAGCCGATTTTAAGCAAATTCCGGGGTTGGAGTTTTTCACCGAAAAGAGCAAGTTCTATGTGGACGACAAATTTAAGAAGAAGAAAATGTCGAAGTTCGCCTCCAAATATCTCATTTGGCAGGCCATCTGCTCTTGCGGACTGAGGAGTGAGCCTTTCGTGACAAAGGGCACAGTAAATGGCGAGCTCTACAAATCTGAGTGCCTCGAGAAGCACCTTTTGCCGTTCTTGCAGCAGTACGACGAAGCTCCGCTGTTTTGGCCAGATTTTGCATCATGCCACTATTCTAAAAGTGTCCTGGAGTGGTATGAGGCCAATTCTGTCCATTTTGTTCCAAAGGACATGAATCCGCCTAACTGTCCGGAGCCCGGTGGAGCAGTACTGGGCAATGATGAATCAGGAACTTCGGAAGAGCAAGAAGACAGTCAAAGACGAGAAGGACATGTTAAGAAAATGGAAAAAAAAACTGAGAAACTGGTACCGGATGACACTGTAAAGACTTTGATGGAGGCCATCAAGCTGAAATGCGTTCAATTTTACACTCAAGGCTCCATCGATTAACTTTTCTTTTGATTTTTGAAGTAAATATATGTATAAAACTACCCTAAAATTTTGGTTTTATTCTAAACATTATAAGAAAATTGGCATGACATTTTCGGTGTATCAATAATTTCGTGTTCGCCCTTTAGTACAATGTGCACAATATACATATCTTTGATGAGACCTGTTGCCCTCTGCGGGCCTGAGACGCGGACGATGCTCGAAGATGCTCGATCGTGCACTAGACGTGTTTGATCGACGCGTGTTATGGACATATATGGAGGAATACATTAAGATGGTGTTTGGAGACTAATACTACATGAGTTAGAGCAACTATAAAGTAATCCCAACAAAATCTGGAAGGATGCGATGGGCTAGTCGTGTCGTCAGGATGCCGGAAAACATCTTGGCCAAAAAAGCGCCAGAAGCGCTCAACAATCGAGGTGGAAGTGTCGAATTGAGCAGGACCTTTCGACTATCCACCAAACAGGAGATCAGCAACAATGGATCCAGCAACTTGAAATAAATTAGTTGAGCGGCTATGTTCACTAGGACATAATGCAATAAAGTAAGTTGATTTTATCACAACCATAACATATGATAGTTTTTTGCATGGCAAAACATTTTTCTCTGGAAGCCTAACAAGTCAAGCAAAATGTTTACTAACTTCACTCAACAAAAAACATCGCCACAAATAATTCGCTAGCACCGTCCAATCATCAAATCAATTAATGTCACACAAAATAACAGTAATCATTCCACCACGAGTGAAAAAAGCAAATCAAATACAGAAACTGCAAACATTTGGGTCACTTGGCCATGTGTAACCCGGGCAGCTCAATTTAATTAAATCCCAACCAGGTGTATCAATTTCTCAACCCATTCGTAAACACACTTTGTTTGGCGAAAAATTTGATGGAAAGATATTCTACCTACTTGCTCCAGCTCCAGCGGGATACCATCTAGTACAAGCAGCTAGCACTAATTCAGCGGTGTCGAGATTTGCGCGGCAATTCGTTCCGTTGAAAGAGAGCGAGAGAGGAAGAAAAAAAGTGCGAACATTAATCAATCACTTTAATAACCTACCGAACAAATTTTGTTTTCCCCAATTTCCGAAAAAGAAAAATGTATCCAGGGTAGATGCACGCTGTGTTTTGGTCCCGAGCCGCGCCGGTTAAAATTGGTTTTAATCTCATTTCCCCGCTTCACGTGAGGTGGACTGCCCTCGGAAAGTGGCTGCGCTAAGTGGAGGAAGGCAAATAGTTGGCCAATTTGAGGCTGGCCGGATTTGGGCGTTTTGAGCCAAGGCACACGAGGGGCGAATTAAGTGCAATCAACACCGCTTAGATCGATATAGCACTCAACGTGCCAATGAGACGGAGAATGGAATTTCGGACTGTTGCGCCAAAGAGGCAATCAAGCCTAGCGGAGAGATGATGGGCTTTAATTTTTCAAATTTACTCTTCCAACTCGAAGGGAAACTTTTGCGTTTATTCGGTTCATTTGGGTTTATGTTTTTTTTCATCAACAATTATCGTTTTCATTCGTTCGCAACAATTAACATTACTACAGCTTACACATTATCAACAAGAATAAATATCTCCTCCTAATTGCAATTTTCTGTTTCAGTGTGTTGGTGTGGGTGGGGGTTTGCCTGAAGCTCGAAACGAAAAGGTTCGTTCGCTAGTTACGACATTCTGGTTAGTTGGTTCAGCTGTGACTTCGTAGTTTATCGAAGATTGAAAGGGGGCTTGGTGGGGAAATGATGTTTTTTAGGTTTAGAAGAGACAGCTTCGATCAAGATGTCGTGGAGAAGAGGTGAGAATTGTGTTTGAAGTGTGGAGATAGTTGCTCTAGTGACAAAGGGCGAGCAGACGAGGAGGAGAAGTCCTATGAGGACTGAAATTGACTTTAGGGTAACTTTTTGACGCCGTGGTCGAACGTTTGTCAGCGGGAAGTTTGGGTGGTGGATTTAGTGGGAAGGGTGGGTTGGGAACGAGGAAGGGTTTTTGGAAAAATCAAATGAAAATTCACGTTGAGCTCTCTTTGATTCGCGAGGGAGGGAACTGACAACGATTCACGAAGTCAAAAAAAAAAAGAATTAAGATTCATTAGGGTTTGAATAAGGACTGGAGGGTGGAAACTAAATTAAAAGTTCAGAAAAGAAAGTACAGTTTGAAAATATAAGAAGAAAAGGTGTTGATCCAACAGAGATGAAAACAAGTAACGAAAAGAGTTAGGAGAAATAAAAGTCATGAATGAAAGTAGTACAACAGAGAGGGGATGAGTGAAAATTACGTGACAGTTTTGTAGAATAAAACAGACATGTGAAAATTAATGGAGGAAACATGAACAGTTCGATGGACCAACAGCAAAATGCATAGTAGGTGGGATTGTTTGTAAATTAGAGAGAAGAAATAGAGAGACGAGAAGAGAGGGCGAGCGAGAGAGAGTGTGTGAGATTATAGTGAGGATTAAAGCGCAAACAATGGCTGAAAGAGAAAGGTTTAACCATCGGTGGAAAATGCGAAAATTATAAGATTTCCATTCTTCGAGAGTTCAAAGAACTGAACTCGCTTTCAGGAGTGGGATTAGATTGGATGGTTTAGACAAAGCGAAGCTTGATACTTTTCGCGGAAAACATTTTCAAAGGGGAAGAAAGCCAAAGTTCATACGCTGATTGGTATTTTGCGATTTTCCTGTTTTCCTTATCATGTTAGATAATAAATTAAATAAATAAATAATTTAAAGTTGCTTCGTTAATTTTCAGCGCATTTTGGGAAAATACTCGGCTCCTGCTTTCTGAAGCCGGCGTCGACTGCTGATAGGTGGTTTTGATTGTCTTGTTTTCTTCGTTTCTTCTCATTTCTTGAATGTAGTAGCTATTTAAAGTTTCTTTCAACAAGTAACAAATCTCGGGAACTGATTCCGTTTGCAGAGGGTGGGTGAGAGCTGGGGAATGGGAGTGGAGGGAATTATGCTTGGTTTTTGACAGCGTACGCATTGTATGCCAAGTTCTGAGCGGCAGCGGCAGCAGCAACGTCAGCAGACCGTCTGTCCCAGCCACCACCGTGTCCGGAACCGCCGCTGGACCAGCCACCACCGCCTCCTCCCTGCTGCTTACTGGCGACCAGTTTCTTCAGTCCGATGATACCGGCCAATAGCAGGGCAATCTTCGACACGATCAGAGCCTTACCGGCGAGCAGGTACAGTCCAGCGATAGCGACCGGCACCATGGCAGCCATCTTCATCATGAAGCCCATCATCATCATGCTCATCATCTTCTTCATCTTGCCACGACCTGCGGGGAGGGGAATGAATGGGGTGAAGTTAATTTTATTGCAATTGGGTAGTAAATATTCGGTGCATTAAATCGCGTTGACAAATGATCGTTGAAATTAGTGTATGCTCGGATTTCAGAGAGTAGTCAAACGTCTGCCTGAGGGTTTTTGATTGCTCTTGGAAAATAATTGTGTTTAGTATGCTTCATTTTGTTTCGTATTTACGTGATTTTCAGTCTGAGAGTAGTCAGTCACTCCAGAGAGATGACATGGACCCTACACTTTTAACCCCCTAGATGATGGGCCGTTAGGCCAAAAAGGTCATTATATCGAATGGGTCACTTTACCCAATGGGTCATTTCACCGAATTCTAAGCTGACTGATTGCCTGATAATTGATTTATTTTCTTCATCTATTTTTGAAATCACACTCTGCTCAATTTTGAAGGAAGGTAAACATTTCAATGATAAAGACGCAACGATGTATTTGGACTGATTGGATGCCTTGAAACCAAAAATAACTGCAAATGACTGAAAAAATAGGAACCTTTCCCGAAAATGAATTAGTTTTATGTCCCAAAGATTGCTAGATAAACTATGTTTATACTTTAAAGATATACATTACTTTTGGAATTGAAAATATCGCACAAGTTTGTAGTTGGTACAAGCCCTTGATGATCGTTCTTAAGCTGTAGGCATCCGTTGATAGAAGCAGTACTTTGGGATCAGTCACTGATTCTATCGATGAACTCTTCAACAATCAAGAACCATCCTCGTCACGTCTTTACAAGTGGAGGGTAAGCAGAGAACTCTACAACCACAGATAAATGCCGCGTAAAGATTGACATATTTAGGTAGGGTGGGATGGACGGATCTGTGATAGAACCAACGACCTTCTACTTGTTGAGCAAACACTCGGTGCACTGATCCACAGAATTCGTGCTGTTCAATCTTTCATAGAACAGAATGAAATATTTGAAATTAGAAATAGCTAATCAGAAATGGATAAAAAGGAATAATCTCTCATAGCACATAATAAATTCAAGGCCCAAGGATCCAGAAAGTAACTTAGTTTTGCTTTCAATTGTTAAAATTGCATTGGTTCAATTCAATCTTCCAAACAAAAGAGAGAGGGGGAGAGAGTGTCTCTCCCGTATAGGTAACAAAACGGAGTGTGAACAAACAACCGCTAGAAGCTTTCACAAGCTATTGGTGATACATGAGCACGGTCAGGCGCGCATTATTTTGCCTGTCAAGGTGGCGGATTTGTTCGTGCTTTGACCTACCCCACCGTGGGATGTTAGGCAAAGGAATGCGTGCTTGGTTTGAGCACTGCTATATGCAAGCCCTTCGCTAAATTTTCAATACTCCTATTCAATTTTCACAACCAGCCGAACACTGACGGAACTATCAACACTTTCTCCTCATTTCTAGCAAACATTACTGTCAACCCAGATGTTCTCTCATCACCATAAGGCCTTAATTATGGTGATGAGTGAACATCTCCTTCTACATTATTATCGTTACTCCACGTACGGAGAATACAGACACAACAATTATAGTATGTGAAAAAAGAGGAGCTAACACATTCAAAAGTTGAGATATAAGAAATAACTACTCAAGATTGAAAAAAAAAGTGTAAATCTGCCATTATAATTCATTGTTTGAAGTCCAACGGATCAAGAAACAAACTAAGTTTTTGTTTCAACTGCGAGCAGAATACGTTATGTAAAATCATAAAGATTATTTAAAGTTAAAAGAAGGGAACCTTTCTCAAAAAATTCATTGGTTTCATATTCTAGAAGATATGCAATAAAAAAATCAGTTTAATCTTCCACAAAACATGCTGGAAGATTAAACATTTTGAAATAAGAGATATCTCCTGATGCTCATGGTAAAATGAAGGAAATATTTCATATGACGGTTCTTCTTCTTCTTAGCGTTTCAAGCTTATTGCTTTCGCAATTTACTTATTGCTTCCTCTCAACTGAGTGTTCTAAGCAGATTGAATGTATTTAAATAAGAAAGCCCTGCTCACGGTTTAAAGAAGATATAATTTTCCGTGTAAATTCATCAGTTTCATGTCACGAAGATTGAAGTATATATTAAGTTCAATATTTTGCTTAACAAATTTTGGCCTAATAATCCATTCCGCCAAGTGGCCTTTGGTCTAAGGCATTCGATCTAATGGCTTTACATAAACCATCCACACATAGGCTAGAACTTGTAGCATGATTTCCCTGCCGAAGGAGAATTTGATCATAGAATTTCGTCTCAAAAAATGGAGGCTCGCTACTACCAGCGCTTTCATTCAAGTTTACAGTACTGTAAGTACACCCAAAATAAAATGCAAGATTGTAATACAATTCTCGCATGATTTTGTTTCATTTCTCGTAATGGATCGTGGACTTGAGAACAGACTAGATTTAGGTGTAAACTGGATTGAGTTTACATGACATTAATTTCTTCCATTCCTTCTGTCGTAAATTCTAGTGTTCTCCATGTGCATCTGAAAACGCCATAAATAACTATTATTTTTTATCAAACTGTGCTCTTAAAGTTTGGGATCAGTTGCTGGTAAACCTCAAGACCATAGTGCGACAATCAAAACCTGCTTATCTTTATTCCACGAGAAGAAACAAACTTTCACGATGTTTCTTATCAATCTTCAACCATCATGTAGTCATGAGTTTTTTCTCATCAGATTTTGCCTCCTTAATTTCGTACTAGTCAATATGATATTTACCAAGCGATCATATGTTATCGATAGACTGAAAAATGCCTATCAAGATTTGCGATTACAAGAGTTGCAATGATTTCAATAAACGTGCTTATTCAATGTTCGAAACACACACAGAAAAAAATAATTAATTTTAACAAGCGCGCAAAATTTTCCCTCGTTTCATTCCATGCCAGAGGAGGAATAAACAACGAACTTGTTTGCAATCTTTCATGCGCCACACAACAATGCTTGCAATCTTTCATACAACAGGCTAGATTCAGGCGGTATGCTGGCTTTATACAAATTAGCATTCACCTTATGTGCATTAGATAACCCAGACAATGCATTGTTTCTTTTTCTCTGTGTTATGACGAAAAAACTGATGACATTTTGAATAAATCACAATTATCGTTTTCTCACTCGATGAAATTATCAAGTGTATTTTGATAAATATTGTATGAGATATTTCATTGGAAATTTTCCATTTTTCAGCAGTGGTTGAGATTGGCAATTCGACAAATCAACAGCATCATCTCGAATTCAGGAGAATCCACATTCGAATTAAAAACGACTCATTTTGAGTCACGCACACGGCCATCACATTAATCAGTTTTGAGTCATTTTTTACTTATTTTCAACAGAAGTGGACGCTCATATATGAGTTAATGTAAATGGGGTTGACAAGCCGACATTTCTAAGCCATCGTCCTAAATCAGATGGATGTTTTAGATATGTCGACTTATCAATCCCTTTTACATTTACTCATACATGAGCCTCTCTAATTTTGACGCAAGTTAGACAAAACGGAAACAAAATTGAATGAAAATTCACGACCTTGCAGGCGTGATACGCTTTAGGCTTACGTTAAAGCAATCTCGACAGCAGCCATTACCTCAAAATTTATAATTTATGTAATTCAGAATCTGTAGTAGATATTCAATTTTTCATCACTAACAATTGAGATACACAATGTTTCTTTTTTCACGGGGGATACGCTTCACTTTTACTACGAAACGATGTAAAAAATACTAAAAAGAGATGATCATGCACATGCAAAATATTTGAAATAACTTTGATTTTGTTTGCCTGTGTTACCTTGTCATGTAATGGTCAAAATACAGTTCTTGAATACACAAAAGTAAGATCAAAAAATTCGGTAAGTTCTTCCGTTCTAGAGGTATCCCCGAAAACAATCCGTGTAAAAATGACCTTAGTGTACATACATTTTAAATTGCAAGGTGCGTTTGCGAGAAATAAAAAAAATAAAAAATACATGGAGCTCCATTGATTTAGATGACTTGAATTGAAGAGAATCAATTTTCGAGTAAAAATAGGATTCAATTATGAGGCAAGAAAAGCGGCCATGTGAAAAGTCTCCAAGCCTCTCCCTCAAATTCTCCTAAGAGCAGTGAGAGATATTTATCTCTCCCTCTCATTGAACACCGAACAGACAGCCGGTACAATGTGAGAGTTCACTCATGTCGTGCTCGGTTATAACCCGGTCAGGTCTGACTCTGACTCTCAATTACCGATCGAAAACGGATCCAGAGTCGAGTCAGTAGTAGTAGTTCTCGAGTAGTTCTCTTGCAATTACTGCGACGTAAACAAAATAGTCTCAATGACAGCTCGAGGGTTTTATATTCCATAGGTTCAATATTACCTTGAGAGATTCTTTTTGATTACTTTCTCTCACAGAGAACAGAGATCCAGAGTTAAACTTCTTTTTTTTCAATTTACTGTGTAAATTTTTAAAAGCAAACCGTTGGAAAAACAATACTGCCTAGTCTAGGTTTCACCAAACTAAAATTGACACAATATCAGATCTCCAAGCGGACAAGTGGCGCCATCAACATACGATTCACCAAAACTAACGGAACGGAGCTGTAATTTTAAAATGGCAGTTACAAAAATTTATACACGGAGGGCATTCCAGTTTGGATGTCTGTTCTCTGTGTTTCTCTTTCATTCATATTCCAATCACCTTTACGTTTTTCATTCTACTATTTATAGAGTATGCTAGCCAGCACTGTTTTGTTTTGATCTGTACTAAAGCATCCCTCAAAAGATTTATAATGGCACTGTAATAAGTGAAGGAGAGCGAGAGAGGAGAAAATCACTCAATGTTAGATTCAGTCTTATAAAAAAACCCGGAAAGTTCATGTTTGTATATATTGGTGAATTCGGGTTGGACCTCGAAAAAGTTGCGAGCGGACCTCATCGATATTGGGTCGGATTAAGACTGGATCCAGATCCGACCCGGATTGAGAAGAAAAAAACACTTTGACAGCTATTAGGGCGAACATATGGCGACCAAGTTCCGCACTGGTAATAACCGAAAACGTCATCAGTTGTTTGGGAACTACGACTACGCGTTAAATTATCCCTCGTTAGATTTCAAGCCATGCACAGATAAAAATAAACATAGAATTTTTGCGTCATCTAATCCGCATAAATATATTTGACAGAAAATAATGGGACATTTCATGTAAAGTTAGGCCAGCTAAGGCCTGAATCAAGTCTGTTGTATGTAATATTGCAAACATTGTTGTATGGTGCATGAAAGATTGCAAACGATTTCGTTGTTTACGCCTCCTTTGGCCTGGAGTTAAACGAGGGAAATTTTACGCGCTTGTTGAAATCGATTATTTTTGTGTAGCAAGTGTACACAACAAAATTGTTGGCAATCTTTCATACAACAGACCTGTTTCCATCGATATTTGCCTTTAAATTTACATGAAATATCTTATTAATTTATGGCAAGTCTGCCATTCCTGTTCAGTGTATTTATACTTCTTTCTCAGTGTTTCATGCTTATTGTTTTCGAAATAAGCTTACTGCTTGCTATCAACTAAGTGTCTTTAATGAACTTCCACAGTTATTAACAAGCGCTTTCGATGTCATGATGTCATTTTTGTGTGGCATGTACAATCATACCCTATGCTCAGGGTGTCCAGATTTTTCTTAACGAGAAATTCCTAGACCA
>JASCZW010016023.1:0-19433 GCA_034211315.2 Aedes japonicus
GGTGTTTTGTAGGAAAATTGCACACACAAAAATATTTATCATAATTCGCGTCTTATTGGATTCTACGAAACTGGTTGAAAACGAAGATTTACTATGATTTGTGTTATTATTTTTACTCGACTTTTTTCTCATTCCAAATACTTGCACTTTTCTCTTCACTCCTTCCATTATGTTTTGTACAAACATTTATCCCATCTGTTCGGTCACTTTTATCCAGTTTTTTTTTCTGTTTTATTTTTTATTTTATTTTTTTGTATTTCTACGAAGTGCTGTCTTCATGATAGCATAACATAGCA
Source organism: Aedes japonicus (assembly GCA_034211315.2). Taxonomy (NCBI): domain Eukaryota; kingdom Metazoa; phylum Arthropoda; class Insecta; order Diptera; family Culicidae; genus Aedes; species Aedes japonicus. The sequence continues at coordinate 297 of JASCZW010016023.1, forward strand.
TAGCAAAAAACACTTGCATAAAGCATGGAGAGAGTCACCGAGATTCGCCAAAAACGTTAAGTGTAGACCAGCTTTTCTTTACGCCACGTGGCCACGTCTTTACAACTGTTCGAAAAATTGATAATTGTCTTGACAACTATTGCCGAAACTGCTGATAACTCAAACAACCATCAAAGACGTTCAAGAGATAACAAATTGGCGAGTTTCTAAATTTTATATGTGAAATGATTATATATGTACCATTGTAGTAGTACGGTGATGAAATTAAACGAAATGAATTAATAATGATAGCCATTTGATAATAATATGTAGCTTGGAGAGCCTCTTTACAGCCCAATCATTGACAGATGAATTTAACTCTGAAAGTGAAGGTTATTTTGCAAAACCTTCAAAAAATAAAGTTTTGAATATGCATAAAATGTTTAATTATGTATTATATATATGTTTAATTATACATCAAAAAAGTAAAATAAACATGTTTACCTGCTGATTAAATAGCATTTATTATAAAAATATCTAATTACCTTAATTAATAGAAAAACACCTTAAGATACAACGCAATATACAATCTATGCTTTCTGGAATAACCTAGAAGCAGACGAAAATTTCATTATTATTTTTTTTCAATAATAATGTTTATATGATTAGTAGCTGAACCCGGTGCGAGCCTTGCTACGCTTGCAACTAAATGAATAAAAATATAATAGAATTGGTGCTTTTGTGTAAACATACGTATGTGTTTTTAATTTCATCCTCGGATCATTAGTTTCTAACATGGTATTTTTTTCAGTGTAGAAGCATTTCATAGACAAAACATTTATCTTCAATCTATGCCGTATCCTGTCAGTTTGAACGTAATTTTCTCTTGCTTAACCTTAGATTAACTTCTTATATGTATAATATAGTTCTGAGAGTAACTCAAGCATCCCCATTCTTGGCTTAGACAGGGTTTAAACTTTTATCAGAATATGCTGCTTTTCCCACAAAATACACATTTTGTATACTAGTTGCCTGAAAAATTCTCAAGTATGGTTGAAATTTCTGTTTTATTATAATAAGCCTCACCATCCCTCGAGAGGAGTCTCAAACGACCAGAGAAAACAAATCCTGCCTCCAAAATCCCCACATTCCAAATTTGGTTTCAGTTGCTTGATTAGTTCTCGAGGTATGCACAAATTTGTGTTTCATTTGTATGAGAGCCCCCCTTCCAGACGGGGAAAGACTCTTGAACCATCATAAGAACCTTCTCTAGCTCAAAAACCTCCAGCATACAAATTTTCATAACAGTAGGGATAGTTCTCATTATTGGTTGAAATTTGTATTTCAATTGTATGAGAGCCCCCATTTCCAAAGAGAGGAGGTGTCTGAAACCACCGTGAAAACACTTCTTGCCATCAAAAACCTCCATATGCCAGAGTTGTTTCCGTTTGCTTGATAAATTCTCAAGTTTTGAACAAATTCGTTGCATTTGTATGTGAGCCATTCCTTCTCAGACTACCATATAGAAGCATTTGTTGTCTCCAAAAACACTCACATGCCAAATTCTGTCTGATTTGCTTGATTAAGTCTCGAGATATGCAGAAATCTGTGTTTCATTTGTATGAAGCCCTCCCTTCCAGACGGGAGAGGAGTCTTGAACCATCATAAGAACTTTCTCCGTCCAAACTCCATACAAATTTTCATAACAGTAGGGATAATTCCTCATGTGTAAATTTTTTTCATGTATGAAGCCTCCTTCAGAGAGAACCACCGTAACATTTCTTGCCTCAAAAACCACCACAGGCCAAATTTGATTCTATTTCTTCATTAGCTCTCGAGTTTGCAGAAATTTGTGTTTCATTTGTATGAGGCCCCCCGAGATTCTACCCCTCCCCCTCTATCAGCAGGAGGAGGGATCCCGAGCGACTGTTTAAAAATTCCTTGCCTCCAAAAGCCCTATATGCCAAATTTGGTTCTTCTTACTTTCATAGTTCTAGAGTTATGCAGATATTTCAGTTTGATTTGTATGAAATCCCCCTTAAAGGAAAGGGGAGGGGTCGCAATTCATCATAGACACAGTTTTCGCCTCCAGAAAACCCCACATGCCAAATTTGGTTCCATTTGCTTGATTATTTCTTGCGTTATCCAGAAACTTCTGTTTCATTTGTATGAAAGCCTCCCCTTCTAGAGAAAGGGGGGTTCTCAAACTACCATAGCAACACTCCTCGCCTCCAAAAACTCCCACATGATAAATTTGGTTTCTTTGCTTGAATAGTTCTCGAGTTATGCATAAGTTTGATCTTCATATTTTTGGGACGCCCCTTCCCCCTCCCAGAGATGGGAAGGGTGTTTAACTATCATGAAAACCTTTTTTGGTCCCAAAAACTCCTGCATACAAAATTTCACGCCGATAGGTTCAGTAGTTTTCAATTCTATGAGGTTCAGACAGACAGAAATTCATTTTTCATGTTCTCCAGTTTCTCCAGTTGCCTGTAATTAATCCATCTCTCCACAATGCCAATGGAGTGCGAGGCCGTTAACTCGACCTCTTCGATGGATTTATCACATATCTCCAAGATGATGTTGTCCGCGAACCCGACTATCTTCACCCCGTTTGGGAACTCAAGCCGTAGTACCTCATCGTACATCGTGTTCCATAACACCGGACCCAGGATCGAGCCTTGTGGGACTCCTGCGGTGATCTGAACACGTTTCTGGCCTGCCTCTGTGTTCTATACCAGTACGCGATTCTGGAAGTAACTTCCACCTTCCAATCTTGTAAGGTACCCAGGAACCTGAAAGCGTTGGAGCGAGTCGGCGAAAGCCATCCAACTGGTGCTAATGAATACATTTCTCACGTCAAGAGTTCCTCATTCGTCATCCGAGGCAACCTTCGTCGCCGGCACCCATTGTGGCGTTGTCAATGCCCACGTGTCACGGCTGTGCCGTCCACCCTTCCGTCGCTATGACAGTGTTAAGGTCTGAGATACTGGAACGCTGGTCATGGAACAAATCTACGCCGTGGAGGGGTGGTGGGCATTACTCGGATCGTGGTTCGGAAAGAGTCCCCCAACGATCACCTGCAGCAGCTCTGATGATTGCTGGGTATGGTTCCAACCAACCCGGTAGGCGTTACCCCCATGGATTCATATTGGCCTTCTGACACAGGCTCGATATAGGCTCGCTTGTTGGCCTTTATCTCCCTCTTTAGTGCGGCCTTTGCGGTGACTAGCGCCCCTCTACACTCGATTCTCTCGGCGTCTTGTGTGGAGGCATGTTCTTCGGAGGTCGGAGTTAATACACCGGCGATCTTCCATTCCTCGGTTTGACTTCCCTCGGCATTGGTGCATTGCACGCTCGTATAAGTGTCATAACGAGTCGTTCAACGCAAAGTTCCTGGGTTTCGCGTAAGTTCCGTTCCCTCTCATGCGCCTCTTTAAAATTCTCTACATCTGTGGGCGAATGAAGTGGATGCTGCTCCTTGTTTGCTACGGGTGAAGCCATGATCCACCCTTCAATAGCTAAGCAGCCCAGGACCGCTAAATGATATATCGATGATCGATTCCGTTCCGCGTCTATGGTAGGTACCTTGGTACCCGTAGCCAGGTTGGCTAGGGTCCACATTGAGCCTAACTAAGGCCCTCTAGGAAGAATCTGGCCCCTGGGGTTGGTAAGGTGGCTCTCCCACTCGGCAAAAGAGCACTCCATTCAATTTACAACCGCAAAACCTTCGTTTGTGATAGTCCACCTCCTGAACCGGCTAAGTTTCCGACTGGGATGTGGTATGGGTCGGATTATGACGATATCCGATGCTGACTCGCGAACTGTCTGACACAGCAGTTGCTGGACGGCCTCACAATGGTTCAGGTTTAGTTGAGTTACCTTGCCAGCCGGAGCTGGTTGGGAGGATGGACCCTCTTACCTCACCGCCACGTTCGCGACATTATGCGCTTCTTAGAAGCACCAGGTGCCGTTTCGTCCGGGGACTGCCTCAGCCCGCTTGGAGGTCCCCGCTCCTATGGTGGATGGGATGGACTCACCGACCGCGACGGATACTTCCATCTGGGTCTGCTTCGAGGCTATATCCCTCGCCCTTTCGGGGCAGCCAGCCAGTGTCAACTCTTTGGCACATTGCTCAGCTAGGCGCTTTGCCTCCAGCTGTCCCCTTTCCTTGCATGTCATGCGTAGCCTAAGGAGGCTCAGTTTAAGGTCCTTCGCAATGTTGATATGCGATGACGTAAAGTCAATGATCGCGTCCAACTGCTTGGACACTTCCAACACTTTAGGAAGGGTTTCCCGCATCCTATCCATGACCCGGATGACTCTTGGCCCATCCATGCTTAGTGACACATGCTTCTAATGCCGTGGCACTTCCGCAAGTGTCGAACACGCCAGATCCCACCGTTTTACGTGGTGGAGACCTCACTAGGCCACCTTTAGCGAACGGATCTCCTGGGTTTTCTTAACTTCCTAAGGGGGGAGGGGGGGTTAGCTCATCGAATCTTCCAGTTTGCCTCGAAGCATCTTGCTATGAGGTGTCCACCGATTGCCTGTCGATCTGCTAAGTTTGGAAGACGTCAGTATTGATTATCGCAAATTATAGTAATCCGTTCAGTCACAAAACATTGTGTTGGTTGAGTGGGTTGGAGATTATGGGGTATATGACCAAGTCTCCCCTGGTTGGTGCCAAAACGATGAATCATCAATAGAAGCAGAAAGCAAAAAGGCTCGAAATGCAACTACGCATTGATGTTTTTACCAAATCCCTCAAATTAAATTAGATTGTTCAGAATGGATTAGCATAGATTGTTCTTTAGAAGATGGAAAACTAGTTTGTAGGGTACAGTGGTAAACATTGAAAGTTTACTAAAACGATTTTGCTTTGAGCATCGGCTGTGAATGGTTGTGTCGATGTTTTACTACGCACTATTTTTATACACAGAAAAAAAAATGAATTTTGACGTGAAATTTCCCCTTATTTAATTGCAAGTCAAAAGAGAGTGCAAACAATGAAATTGTTTGCCAAATTTCATAACTGTATAGATCTGGCTTTAATTTACATGACATATCTCATTATTTTCTGTCAAATCAAAGTTATGCGCATCAGATAACACAGAAAATTAAATGTTTTTTTTTTTATCTGTGTATAGCCATGACGCGTTTTGTTTTATTTAGGTTATACATTACTCGTTACCGATAGCTGATGCGAGTTATCGAGTGAGTACAGAAAAAAATGCTTCCTGGTGAGATGTGGTGGTTCGCCGGGATGGTAGGGACGGTCGTGGGATCACAATTAATTATAATCCATGATATTGGTTCGCAATGCTTGCCGTGCCACCATATTCAGGAGCAAGTAAACAACTTTCCGATTTTGTGACTGGCTCTAATTGCATCCTTACTTCTGGTTTGAATCGGTTCAAACCGGATTTAAAGCTTTATAGAAAAAAACACTTTGTTTTTCCAATGAAAAACCACTATCACACTTTGTGAGTATTCACAACATTGGTATAGATCGGTTCAAACCGGAAACTGAGAGTTTGATTTATACATTGACGTAAAGCATATTTTTACTGAATGTTCGCTTTAAAGAATTAATGAGTTTAAAAAAAGCACAGAGTTTTCTCTGAAACCAAGGTTATTCGGAAATATGTGTAAGCGACATTTGCATTTTATTATATTGTACAGAAAAATTGGTAATAATAATTACATCAATCAGCATTTGTTGTACAAAAAAAAAAAACGTTCTTACAATTCTTACAGAATAAAATAAGCAAAAAGTAGTACCGAGCTGAAATTATGGATTTAAGTGTGTATTTTCTCTATTTTCTACGAAACCGTAAAACAGGGTCATTGATATCATGAATTGTTCAAGTAAACATTTTCCGTTGATATAGTTTCTAACCATAAATTACGTTTATTTATATAGTATTATTTGACTTCTGAAAACTATAACATTGGTTTAATGATTAAGTTTTTTGTTTGCCAGGAACTGAAATTTGAATTGAGCATAAATTTTATTTAACTTTCAGGAAAAAACAATCAATGCCTGTCTAATAGTGAAAATTACAGGAGAAAAGATATTTTTTCGATAAGTTCGGTAAGACCGGTTGGGTTCTAGATTGAAGGAATAGATTATAATACATTTTTAAATTGGTGCTACGCCTATGAACATGTATGTGATTAACATATTCAAAGTAACACATGTTTTAAAAACACTGACAAAAATATCCACTCACCCTGTACAGACTTTCGACTAAAGTGCTATCTTTTGACCATTGTGTGCTGCCATTCTTCACCCTATTCGAATGTTTTACCCACACTAATAAGATTGTTTCAAATTTGAAACAATAAATCTAATAATACGCTGCTAATCAATGATTATTTCACAACCCTCATCAATCAGAATCAACGTCTGCAAGTCCGCATCCTTCTTCATCCACAACCAGCATTGATTAGCAAAAAGGATTGGCCAACTCACCGCAGAACATCTTCAATCGAACTCAATGGATCATCTGCCGATTCGCCAGCCGAATGGCACTTTACCTGCCTGGCGTGTTTTTAATTAGTCGTTGACAACGGTGACATTTAGCAGTTCACCCCAAAGACGAAGTAGGAAAACTTGTTGCGGCACACTTCTTCAGTTCGGACCGAAAGCTCGCTTCTCCTCGTAGTTCCCATAGAGGGCTGTGCTGAGCAATTAAGAGCGCGTTGAAGTGTGCAATCTTTCTCGGAATTTAATTTGTAAAGATTTTCGCGTGTTTCGCGGCGATTCGCCACTTGTTTAATAATTTAGCTGATGGGAAAAATTAGTGTGAGCTTGATGAAGAACGGCTAATCTCGCGATGACAACGATCCGGCATTGCAGGACAAGCGTCGTGAATGTTGTTTTTAGGAGTCTCAGGCTCGAACTTCGGAAGGGTGGCGTTTTCTTCGCTTCTGGCGCGGTCGTAATATGTCTTCTTGTTTTCTCCCTGGCGGTGATGCACGATCGAGAGACCCGCAGTGGGTAGACAAGATTTGCCGGGTTGATATGGCGTCTATCGTGTCAGGTGAGGCTGGATAAAGCGAGTTTGCGAATGTTAAAAAATAATAAACTATGGAGAAGGCCAAAAGGCGAGGGACGAGAGCATTTTTCTTCGTTCAAATGTAATCGATTGAACTCTTTAGGGCATGGGAGTTGGAGTGGTGCGTTGCCGCGGGGTGCATGATGCTGAGAAGGAGTGAGCGGCACTTATGGCGTCGTCGGTAAAGAGCAGTAGCTGGTAGCACTATTTTCATAATTAAAAGCGCCGAAATGATCTGAGATGCATCGGTCGGAGCTTTATTGGATGATGGTTTTAGCGAAATAATGTAATTTTAGTACTTTTAGCGAGTTCAAACAGTTGTGCATGAAGATGATGATGATGTGCGAAAGGCAAATTGCATAACAAGTATGTGATAAAAATGCAGATGCATTATGATTGGGTAATGTTCATATCTTTTAAGTCTTTGTTTTCTTCGTTGAAGTGCCGCGCAAAGCCAAGGTTGTTTCGGTAGTGGTTTCATCAATAAGGTGTTAAGAGTGCGAAAGGCATTCAGCAATTAGAGGGACGATCCATCAATTTGTCGATATGGAACCGCACAGGTAATCGTTTGTATATTTTAAGCATAGCAGACCACCTTCATTTAGTGCGTGGCGCCAAGATCAAACTGAAATATTTGGATGAGGGGTTGTTACTCAATCACATGTTGAAACATTCATTTTGATGAAATATAAATTATTTTCCCATTGCACCCTCAGAATCAAAACATTAAATCAAATAAGAACCGGATCGTCAAAATCGAAGACATGTTGGAGTCAAACGAAAGGATTGAGATCAACAACTGCAGAATAACCCTATTATGGACAACCAGCTTGCTCGTGATTTTTCGTGGAAGTGAAGAAGATTCTTTGGCTACCGCTTGTCTCTTACCTTGAGATTCCAAACACAATTGGATCTCTCTGGTACATAGACTGTTCCGATAATTGTAAATACACTAATGATTAGCCGTCAATTCAAAATGCGCGCAGTATTCAACCAACTTTTGGCGTCCTGTCGTTGACATTGAAATTAAACTGTTGTTGTCATTTTTATCATTTTTTCTCACGGAAGTTTAAAAGTGCGTGGTCTTTCTCCCGTGCAATGAAAACTGATTGTGCACTGATTGTTACGGTGCATCGCCAGTGGTCTTTCGATCACGAAGCTGGCTAAGAAAGAAGTTGTGAGCGTCGGAGCAGTTCAAACCGCATTACGGAAGTATCAACAACAGTGCTCTTTTGTAGATTTCTCGAGACGGGGTAGATAACCCGGTCCCGCTGCCCCTACAATCGACAGAAAGGTAAGGGACAATTTCAAGTGTCAGTCCGAGATGTGGTGAAAATGTTAAGTACTTTGAAGACTAATGTTATGCGTACCAAGGAGAGAATGAGCCTGGAGACTCGTCGAAAGCCGATGCAGCCAAACCGAAGCACCAAACAGGCTGAATCTTTGAAACCGATGACTCGAAAGCTGTACGACAAACTGCTGACCAAAACATCCGGCTCTATTATCATGGACGATGAAACCTACTTAAAACTCGCTTATAAAACTCTGTCGGGACCATAATTTTATACCTCGCCAAAGGAAAGGGATGTTCCTGGATAAATGAAAGACATTTACACCAAAAAATTCGGCAAGAAGGTAATGGTGTGGCAGGCCATATAAGGATGTGGAAAAATATCTCGTTCATTCATTACGACAGACACAATGAATGGTCAAATCAACGAGAAGGAGAGTCTGCAAAAAAGGTTGCTACCCTTGATCAAAAAGCATAACAAGCCTACAACCTTTTGGCTTGATCTTTCTTCCTGTCATTATTTTAAATATGCACTAAAGAGCTATACAAGGAACAATTCCGTAATTGTACCAAAGGAGATGAATCCACCAAACTGCCCAGAGGACGGAGCTGGCGAAGCTGAGAAAATACATGAAATCAGCGGATAGTATTGAAAAATATAAGAAAGATTGGCCAAAATTGGTGAAAATGGTAGGAGAAAGTACTATGCAGAAGATTACTATGTTTGCAGACTATATTTGAGAATAAAATAATCAAAAATATCTGGACTTGATAAAGAAAGTGTATTTATATTTTTCGGAACAGTCTATTGTTGATGTTTGTTTCATAGAGAGTTCAGCCTAACGAAATTGCTGATTATTTCAAGAGAAAACGACTTACAAAAAATCTAAGGATATCATCTTGTAGGTTTTTATTCAGCTTTAATTGAAAAGTACAAAAAAAGTTATTTTTCAGCTTTCTTAGATGAGATTTCAAACATTGTGATTATTTCCACCCATCATTTTTTGCACACTGCTACTGTGTGCAGTGCCGCATTTGTCGAGCATTTCTTCAAATCAGTCAATGTTCTGATTGTTTTGCCACCTCTCTGTAATTTACGCATGAAAATTACCCAACAATTTTATCGATGGAATAAAAATATGAACAAAATGGGGTGGATTGATACTTTTTTGTAGAAAATCGACATTATCCTGCTTATACCATTCTAAAGATTGTACTAAGGAGTGTATCGAAAAGTAGTTATAAACTTCCAAATAATAAAATAGGCATGAAAACATGGTTAAAATTAACATACTATTTCAGTTTATTATAGCTTAACATGTTTACAAAAGATCCAAACGGAAAAACTAGTCATCATGTTCATTTCTGTAGAATGCCCGTACCTTTGATTTGACACCTGCCATCAAATTCTGCACAGTGACCTTTGTGCACTTCCTGGATGCCGCTGCCCAATTTTTCTTAAAATCGGTCATGTTTTGGGACACTGTACCATCCTTCTTAAATATACGCTTGACTATTGGCCCAATAGCGTTCGATCGGTCGCAACTGGGGACAGTTTGGTGGGTTGATGTCTTTTTCTACGAACTTGATGTTATTCTCCGTCAGCCACTGTAGAGTGATTTGGCGTAATGTGCCGATGCCACCCGCCAGAAGAGAGGAGGAGACTGGTGCTTTCTATACAATGGTAGCAACCTGTTCTTCAAACATTCCTTTTGATAAATCCCAGCATTTATAGTTCCTTCTGTATAGAACATTGAAGAACGCAAGCCACATGTGCAAATAGCTTTGCCAAATGAGCACCTTCTGACCGAATTTCTCCATCGCAACAGTCGTATCTGCGGTTGGCACACGTTCCCCAACAGATTTAGTATAAAACTGCGGCCCCGGTAGCGTTCTTGAATCTTCTTTAACGTATGTTTCGTCATCCATCAAAATGCACTGATCGACATTGTCCAAAATGCAGCTGTACAGCTTTCGAGCCCTGGTTTTGACACGAGACTTTTTGTTCCGGAGTTTGTTTGGGCACTTTCGCTTTTTGTACGTCTTCAAGTCATTCCTGCGCTTGATTCGTTGAATCATTCCGATGCTGGTCCTGAACTTCTTGGCTAGATCGCGAGTAGAGGCAGATTTGTTCCGTTGAATATAATCCACAACTTTTTGGTCCAAATCGGGTTGCTGGAGCCGGGCTTCCGGCCACTTCTTGGTAAATCCTTGAGGGAGCACTCCCTTACCAAACTTTTCGATGATGCGTTTCTACACTTGCCGGGTGAACATTTACTCTTTTCGCAATCTGGTTGTAAGTAACACTTTTCGGTGCACCAAGTGTGCAGAATTTTCTTTTAGTCTCAAATTCAATTCGCGACATTTTGAATACAACTTTATCAACGGAAATGAATGAACCGAATAATCATTTTTGACATGTAAACAAAGCAAATGGCGCTTACACGCTAAAAATATATACAGTAGTTTATGCGTAATAACGCATCGAATGTTTATAACTACTTTTCGATACACTCCTTAAAAAAAAATGCAACAGACAAAAATTATCAACAAAAATTCATTTTCCGTTGCACATTTTGAAACTCTTAGTGAATAAATAAACACATGTTAGCTATGTTTTTGCAAAGTTCTTTTATCTAAGGTCCTCTCCTAAACTAAATGCCTGCACCTTGGACCTAACGCTACCCATCAAATTCAACACTTTTGCCATCTATTTTACTCTATTTCGTCCACTCTTTCTTCAAATCCTTGTCGTTTTTGAAGACCTTATCTTTTTTTGCGGAGTTTGCCCTTCATAATCGCCCAGAATGTTTAAATTGGGCGTAGTTCTTACGATTTTGGCAGATTTGCCTCCTTCGGCACAACATCACCGGTTTCGCGTAAAGGCACGATACCTGATCCGGCTAAAACAGACCGCGTCACTAATTGCAAGGTACATCGTGGGGCAATACCAAGTGGGATTCATGGGTACTCGCGCTACTACGGCCCAGATTTTCGTGATTCAGCAAGTGCTGTAGAAATGCACGCGAATATAGCGCTCCCACACATAATATTTTCATCGATTTCAAATCAGCTTATGATACAATCGATCGAGACCAGCTATGGCAGATTATGCACGAACACGGATTTCCGGAAAAACTGACGTGGTTGGTCAAATCAACGATGGATCGAGTGATGGGTATCGTCCGAGTACAATGGACACTTTTGAGTTCCTTCGACTCTCGGAGATGGTTTCGGCAAAGTGATGGATTGTTGTTTGACATTGCACTGGAGGGTGTGATTCGAAGAGCTGGGATAGACACGAGTGGCACGATTTTCAGGAAGTCTGTCCAACTATTTGGCTTCGCCGACGACGTCGATATCGCAGCATGTAACTTTGAGACGATGACGGAAACGTACATCAGACTCAAGGCTGATGCTGGAAGGCTGCGATTAATGCGTTGAAAACGAATTACATGTAGGGTAGAGGCTTACGAGAAAACAATGCTAGCCTCCAATGCTAGTTCAGATCGGAGATGATGAAATCGAGGTAGAAGACAAATTCTTGTATCTGGGCTTATTGATGACCGCCGATAACGACACCAGCAGAGAAATACAAAAGCCCATTATGGCTGGCAATCGTGCCTACTTTGGACTCCGAAGGACGTTGAGATCGAACAAAGTTCGCCGAACTACAAAGTTGGCCATCTACAAAACTTTTATTAGACCGGTAGTTCTCTACGACCACGAAACATGGACATTGCTAGTGGAGGACCAACGTGCCCTTGGTGTCTTTGAACGGAAAGTGCAGCGTAGGATCTACGGTGGAATGCAGATGGAAGATGGAACGTGGAGGAGGCGAATGAACCACGAAATGCAATAGTTGCTGGGAGAACCTCCCACCGTATACATCGCTAGGTTAACTACGATGAACTGGGCATGTCGTAAGAATGTTGGACGAAAGCCTCATTAAAATGATGTAGAAGGAGATGTTCGCTCATCACCATGAGGCACCAAGAATGAACATTAATGTTTTTGGCTAGAATGAAAGATATGAAGAGAAAGTTTTGATAGTTCCGTCAGTGTGCGGCAGGCTTGGAAATAGAACAGATGTTTAGGAAATTGAGCGAAAAGGGCATGTCTACAGTGGTACTTGAACCAAAGACGTCAATTTTTCCCTTACATGCCACTGCGGGGTAGGTTGAAGCACGGACTCAGTCCGCCACTTCAACTGGCCTGTTATCTCAAAAACCAGTTTTACGGTTCTAGAAACCTATTTAAAATTACATACTCCACAACATTGACGGAGACATCAACCCGTTATCTCGTAGCTGGAAAAAAGTTAAAACATTAAAGTTTAGTTAAGACCTAATGAAAGGTTAGGCTTTTTTTTCAAAAGATGGGGAATAATATTATGAGCAATTCTCAAGACACCTAGTCGATAAAATGATGACAAAAGGGTGAAAATGTTTTTGACCGTCTTTTTCAGAATTGTGCCAGGTGGATTGATCAAGTAGAAAGCGATCTGCGGACTCTCCGCAGATAGCGAGACTGGCGAGGTACAGCCATGGACCGATTAAAATAGAGACAACTTCTGTGTGCAGCAGAGGCCACAGGGGTCTGATTGGTAAGGTAAGGTGAAGAGCGTCACATTTTTTGGACCGGAGGAAGGGCAGTAGACATTCTTCTTTATATATTTGGCCGTTGATGGTGCTGGTCGTTATGTACGACTTGCTGAATTTGCAGCACCCACATATTCCCTGCCACACCAAATACTTCTTGTCAAATTTGTAGATTTTCTTCTTCCGAAACTTCTGCGGTACATCCAAGAGGGACTTGCCGATGAAAAACTCCAGGCTTGGGATCTGCTTGGCGTTTGCTTATTAACTTCAAATTAACTGCACCCATTTCCGGTAAAAAAAACTGTAAAAAATAAGTATTAATGAAAGTTTTTCCCTTGCGTCCAAAAATACCGAATTTTCGGTAATTCATGCTTACCGATAATTTCAGATAATTTCGTATTTTAGTGCGGTTTTCGGTATTTTTTACCGATTTTTCCGTATTCTTGTCTTAGTGTGTAATATAAACATTACACTCCAAACTAGTCTTAGCCAAAATTTCCCCAATTTCTACTTACACAGTTTGAAAAAAAAACACGTTATTTTTTGCGTTTTCTAATGCACATAAAGGGAACGCTAGATTTGGCAGAAATTAATGAGACTTCTTGTTAACTTAAGCCCGATGACGCCTGAATCTAGTCTGTTGTTTGAAAGATTGCCAACATTGTTGTATGGCGTATGAAAGATTGCAAACAATTTCGTTTTTTACCCTTTCTTTTGAATTAAAGTTAAACGAGGGGAAATATTACGCGCCTGTTAAATTTTTTTTCTGTATAAGCAATGAAAAATTATACACAAAAGAAAATGTTGCATTTCTTTCAAGTACAATCGAGAAGCTACACACAGGACCTCCCATTTCCTTCATAGAAAACACCCCAATGTCAAGAACAGAAGGCCTTTCTGGGCTGTTCTTATTTGATGACCTTGCCGATGTACAATCCTTTGGAGTATCCATAAACCGAATACCACTTTCAGATATTTGTTCGGTCATTCCTGCTTCATGCAGGATCATGCATTTTAAGTCTCACTGTACAGATTGGAGAGAACTGTACGATGACATCTGGTTTTCTTTGAATTATGGCCACTGTGACATCTTTAATATGACAGTTCTGAACAATGGATAAGTTAAACGCAATCTTCGCGAGTAGCCAAACTCCATCCTCAGTTGGCAAACCTTAAACTTTGTTCGAATTCATTGTCATTGGATTGCACATAGGATGTGTATCAAGATTTCCATGTTAATTGCTTATAAAAATTTCGATTGCCACCAGGTTCAATCCGTCGGAATCCATCAACGTCACGTTTGATCTTACCCGTTACATCCACCGCTGGAGGAATAATATAACTTCTTCTCCAACCTGATCTTAGACAGCGCGCTTCAAGCTCAAACTCAACCAGTTCCATGAACGTCATCTCGCAGGAAACCTCCTTCTCCATGGTGGGATTAGCAATGCACCGAGGTTTACAGTAAAAACTTTGCGTTTAAAGTTCCACGCGGAACACCTGAGCATTTGAAGTCTACACAGCTCTCAAACGCGAACCCAAGAGGCTCATTATTGCGAGGCAAGAGGCTTGCGACAATTCGTGAACGGGCAATCGCTTGAAACGACTATGAATACTCTTTCGAACACGGCGCGAAGATTGCGTAACCGACCAATGGATACTAAAGTTTGTCCAGATTCTGTGCTGGTTCGGTTGATTCCTCGCGAAGCCACGAGTTTGATAGATGAGATCAGCCAACCATTTTCTATGGTAAAGTTTCTACAGAGATAAAAATAAACATTGAATTTTCTGCTTTATCTAATGCACATAAAAGGAAAGCAAGATTTGGCAGAAAATACTGGGATATTTCATGTAAATGTAAGCCAAATAACGCTTGAATCTAGCCTGTTGTTTGAAAGATTACCTACATTCTTGTATGGCGCATGAAAGAATGCAAACAATTTCGTTGTTTACGCCTCCTTTGGCTTGGAATTAAACGAGGGTAAATTCAACGCGCTTGTTCAATTTAAATATTTTTTTCAGTGTACACTCAAGTCTTTTACACGGGAGTTACGTACTGTCTAAAAACACGCGTTATTTCGAAAATCATCGTAAAAAACAACCGCATTATTTCAAAAATAGTCGTGAAAAAACCGTATTTCGAAAAACATTGTTATAAAAAATAACTGTGAAAGTACATATGCATTGTTTCAACACATATTGCATTACTAAAAGACAAAATTCATGGTTATCATTAATGTATTACTAAAATAGGATGAAAATTGTCCGTTTTTATCAGCATTTATGTATTTACAGTCATCTTTCCATACCTCGATATTGAAAAAAACATTGAGATAGGGAGAGATCGACATTCAGAACAGCATTTAACTAGCCTGTTAGAACGATCCTAAAACTTCTTACATAAATAACCGGTTAGGCTCAAAATCATACCAGTGTGTGTGTGTGTGTGTGTGTGTGTGTGTGTGTGTGTGTGTGTGTGTGTGTGTGTGTGTCGAAAACTCATGTAACCAATACTGAAATGAGCACAACTACCGCAGACTGAAAGATATCACGGTCCCATAAATGGTTTTTGGATCGGTTTTCACAAACCGGAACCGGATTCCAAAATGGCGTCGGACTTCGATTTTCGACCTTTCCGCGTCAACCTTTCTGAAATACCCATATTAAAGAATGTTTGGCAGATTTTCACAAACCGGAAGTCGCCATCTTGGATTCCAAAATGACGTCGGACAGAGATTTCCGACCTTTACACGTCGTCCCTTCCAGAATACCCAAATTGTAGGCTATTTGACAATTTTTCATAAACTGGAAATCGCCATCTTGGATTCCAAAATTGCGTTGGACATCGATGTCTGGCCTCTACACGTTGTCCCCGTTCCAAAAATACCCATATTGTAGGATATTCGGAGGCTTTTCACAAACCGGAAGTCGCTATCTTGCTTTTTACAATGGTGTAGGACGTTGCATAATACTTGAACAGTCCCTCTACAGCACACCATTGAAGGCGTAGGTTAACTGAACACCGAGGAAACTAATCTTCTTCATGACACACCAAGTATCCAATAATGTTTTTTGACTTTTTCTTTATATGTACATCCTCAGAAAACACTTAGGCTTTTTTGGCTCTTTAACTGCGTTATTTAAAAAATTGTCGAAAAAAACACGTTGTTTCGGAAAGCATCGTGAAAAAAACCTGTAAAAACGACTAAATTGAATAAAACAAAAAAAAATCTGCCTGTCTGTCTGACCCTTATAGACTCGAAAACTACCAAACCGATCAGCGTGAAAATTTTTATTCAGGAATTTTCAGGACCGGAAAAGTTTTTAACGATCATTCGAGAAAAAAGAAATCAAACAGAAATTGCTGCATGACTCGTGAACTTTTCAAGCAAATGAAAACCAATTAGAGTTTCTGTGGTGTTTTGAGACACCTCTTTCTTCTTGAAAATTTCTTTCAAACTGACATGATACAGCGTAGATTGAGGATAAAATTTCTGTCTATGATATGACTTCTTCACAGAAAGAAAAACCATGCTTGAGACTTTATCGATCCAAGGGTTACACTAAAAATTCAAATAAAAATAAAAACAACAACAAAATAAAAAATAAACCTATATAATTGAAGTCACACATTGGCAAACGAAATTTTTTAAACAAAATTTATTCCGGAAAACAACAATTAGCGCCAGTTCTATTAAATTTTCATTCATTTAGTTGTAAGTGTAGCTACGCTCGTACCGGAATCAGCTGAAATAAAACCTGAATTGAAAAAACTATTTTTTTTTCTCAATTTGTTTTCATATATTCCAGCTACTCTTCATTCAGCTGTTGTTGACAAAGTGTTCACGAAAAACTCTTTTTATAATTCACATCAACACATCCATTTTGATTTGATGTTGTTTACCTGAAATTTGCCTTGAAAGCTATTCTGAGGATTAAGCAAGCTTCTTTGAAATTTCCTTAGAAGTTGCTAATAGAAATCTTCATAATGTAACGTAAAATTTCAAATTCATCTGTCATTAGCTTTAGCATTAGTGTTAGCATTGAAGTTTGTACACAACGTGGATGGAGCTCCAATGAGGAGTAATTCGTTGAAGATATTTCATGTCACCATGAAACAGATCCAGTAACGGATACGTAACACGAAAACACTCCTCGATGACTCAGCACGTCCATGCAACCGTTGGAGATAAGGAGGATTTGGTATTTACCTAACTAAGACACGGGGATCCCACGTTGTCTTCAGTTGATATCAAAGGAAAAAAGGAACGAATTGTCAGAGAGAATAGTTGAACAGAATACCCTGTTTGGTGTACAGAACAAAATCTATTTAAGAATGGTCTTGGGGTGCATCTAGTCTAAGAAGGTTAAGTGATGCTCCAATTCTCTTCAAACGGTTGGAAGTTGAGCATTAACTATAGTCATAGGTCTCTATGGCTTATGGTTATAGCGCTATCACTCGCTCACTGAAAAGAGAAGAATGTCTGAAAATATAAGAACGGGTGGTGAAAGAAACTTTTCAGATTTCTTGGATTGCAGGAACAATATTGCGTTACTTTTATATACAACTTTATGAACCATTAAGTATTTCTAGTTTCCGTTATATGAATCAATAGATTCTACGATCGCCAGTTTACAATGAACTATGGAAGAACGTAATGATAAATTAATAAAATAAATTCATCTATATTTATTACAGATCTGTAGCTCATTTGTTTTTGTATGGAAATTTATCAGTGAATTCACTGACGTGGAATAGGAAAAATATTGAAGTAACTTTTTCCAAGCCATTTCATAACGATTTAAAATAATACAATCACGAAATAATTCAATGGAAACAAGAAGTCTGTAAAAATAAGAGTATGTTAACTGACTGACCAACTACTGGTCGTCGCATAGAGGGTGCCACAATTTTGGCAATTTTGGTTCCTTCAGCAGATTCTTGTAATTTCCCGAAGTAAAGCGGTTTTATGTTTAATTTTGATAGTTGCAATTGATTTTCCACTAAAGTTACGAACAATCTATTTATATAAAAATAGACTTCTGTCTGTCTGAACCTTATAGAATCGAAAACTACTGATCCGATCGGCGTGGAATTTTGTATGGAGGGGTTTTTGGGCTGAGAAAGGTTCTTATGCTAGTTAGAGAACCCTCCCTTTTCTGGAAAAGGGGGCTCCCATACAAATAAAACACTAATTTCAATCAAATATGAGAACTATCCCTCCAGCCATGGACATTTGTATGTAGGGGTTTATGGGTCCGGAAAAGGATCTTATGATAGTTAGAGACCCCTCCCGGCTCTAGAAAAGGGGGCTCCCATGCAAATGAAAAACAAATTTCTGCATAACTCGAAAACTAATCAAACAAATGGAACCAAATTTGGTATGCGAGGGTTTTTGAAGGTGAGAAATATTTCTATGGAAGTTTGCAGGGAATTTCCTCCCTGGTAGGGGTAAGCTCTCATGAAAATGAGACAAAAATGTCAACCAAACAAGAGAATAATACCTACTAGGATGAAAATTTATGTGTAGGAGTTGTTGACGCCTGAGAAGGTTCTTATGATGGTTCAAAGCTCTTTCTCTGCTGGAAGGGGAGGGGGGATCCATACAAATGAATCACAGATTTCTGCAAAACTCGAGTACATATCACCAAATTTGGGGATTTTTAGGCAGGATTTTTTTCTAAGGTGGTTCGAGACCCAATCCCTCTGGAGGAAAGGAAGGGGAGGGGGGAGGTCTCTCAAACAAATGAAACAGAAATTTGTCTATGAGCTCACTAAGAGGTCTTCTGAAAGCTGGAACATCAGTCATCAGTTTCTTCCACTCTAGCAAAAAATTAGTCAAGTTCTTCAAGTTTTTCAAGTTCTTCCATCAACCAATCTGATGATCTTCTTGTTATCAAAAAGTCGTATCGCTTATCCCTACCGAGGACCTTTCAGCCGACTCAACTGATAAACATGTTATTCTTTGGATAGTGTAGATTGAGACAATCCATCGCACTTGGTTCACTTGAACAATTAATCATATTTATTTGAATAAAGTATACTTAAGGATGGAAACCCAAAATTTACTATCGAAACAAAAACACCTCCACTCGCAAGTAAATCATGCTTCGATCTCTGTGAAATTTCAAGTACACCTGTCAACCTAAATATTAAGCTGCATAGAATGCTAAAGAGCCTCTGAAATTCAACTGCTCGATC
>JASCZW010016024.1:0-19430 GCA_034211315.2 Aedes japonicus
AACTGTCAAATGAGATTGAGTTCGTAACAAATCAACCTGATTGAAGTTTGATCGATTTTGAGCCACCCTAGTGTCCATGCAAAGGTGCAAGTAATTGGACAAATAAAAGGAATGAAGTTGAAGCATAACAATAATGTCCTTTATCCCCTTTATACCATTCTTTATCCCATAAAGGTATGAATAAAATAGGACTCCAACAGACATTTCGGTGTGTCTATTTTTTTCAACAACAGTCTACAGTAAAAACGTGAATTAATAATCGCCGAAACCAGACAGGTTACTGGAATTAAAGTCTTCCGTCGAAACGAACAAAGTAAGCCTTCCAAAACAAAGACCGCAATCAATCAAACAGCGAACGTCAAAAATCGAAAATTAGCTCCATTCAAAGCGAAAACCTTTCCGAAGGTAAATTGTCCCACCATGATAAAAAAAAATGCGATTGGATTGTCCATAGCCGTCCCATGATGAATCTCGTCAATTTCGAATTGCGTGTGTCATCAACAGAGCCCCTATGAATAACGAAACGAAAAATCGGCCTTCAACCTTTCCCTGCACGTTGAATGCTCCGGTAAAACGTTTATCTCGTCGTCATTGTAGTCGTCCTCATCATCATCATCATCATCATCACCATCATCATGGCATTGTTCTGTAGCTGATGATCTTGTTTTTGCTCTGTCAAGTTAGCTTTTCCTTACACTGGCGGGACATGGCAATCCTTTCCCCTTCAATGGATGCCCTCCGTGGATTTCCGAAATGTGGATAAAGGCTGTTCGTTCCATTAGGTGGATTACTGAAGCTCAATCTCAACGTCGTCGTCGTCGCCGATTGGAACGCAGATGGTAAATGGACGGAAGCAGTCGCATATCCGTCGAATGTGTTGTCGTCGTCGTCGCCGTCGTTGTCCTCCCATCAGCACAGTTCTACTTGCTTGCGTGTCTAAATCGATTGGGAGCATCGCGGGGACAAGCAGAGCATTGATTTTGAGCTGAGCTCATCAATGCAAAGGGCATTGTCAGGTCGACATGACGGTCGGAAACGATCAATTGATGTCGAGAACCGATAGAATAGAACACCATTCCATCTGC
The DNA here is from genome assembly GCA_034211315.2 of Aedes japonicus. Classification (NCBI taxonomy): domain Eukaryota; kingdom Metazoa; phylum Arthropoda; class Insecta; order Diptera; family Culicidae; genus Aedes; species Aedes japonicus. Next base: position 1,086 of record JASCZW010016024.1, read on the forward strand.
TCTGCTTGTTTGAATGGAGCTGAGTGCAACATTGTGAAACCTTGTGCGCGCTCAGTTCGTTGACAGGGTTGTCTGTTTCGAAGACGATGCTCGTGAGAAAAAAAAGAGGAGTCCAGCAGGGTATGAGTTCAAAGTCTCAGTTGGAATGCTTCTGGAGCAGATGTAAACTGTAAACATATTACGTAGTCTCTTTTTTGAGGTGCTAAGTGTTCAAATTACATCCCACAAGCTTATGTAAATCTAACGACCTGCCCTTTATTGGTCGCAAATAGAAAAACACCGGCCCAACTCAGTCAACCAAACACACACACACAGCCGGGCTCGAATCATTCGTCATACTTACCAGGCGAGGAAACTTCACAGGGCAGGGCAATCGTGTCGCCAACGGCAAATTTGAACGCTTCCGATCGGGTGATGAAGAGGGGCTCCGCTTTGTTCAATATCTGGCTGGCTGCTTCACCTGTGGAGACGAAAAAAAAAACGGAAAACAATCAATACCTTCCAAATTGAACACGAGTGCGGTGGTGATGATTCTACAGCAGGAAGAGGATCTGATTCTGTTCAAAGCTTGATGGGTAGGTATTCGGTTGAGGGCCGAGTTAGTTGAAAGTAGGTTAATCGGAAGCAGAAAACAAATCAAAGCGAACGCAAATGAAGTGGATACTCCGAGAGTTTCCACTTGAGCTCACCTGCCACCCATCTTCCTGAATGGCGCGGAGGAGCTGCTTGGAATTGTGTGACCAACATTCATGATGAATGAATTGGCTCTGAGTTTTACTAGACGAAAACGGAAGTACATGAATCTCGCAAATAGCGTGGTGCAGATTGTCAAGGCCAATTTTTTGGACAGTCTGGAAACAATTAAGATTATATCTCGAGTACTATTTCAAATAGACGTATCTGATTTTGTAAACAAAGAGGAGAAGTAAGATTCGAACTTTAAATTCTTGAAACCATTTGCATTTTCATGCAAACTTTGACCACCAACATAAGGAATAATATTTCCTTAACATGATGGTGATGCTACTTTCCGCGAGTATGTTGAAAGTTTTGAGAAATTCACGTTTGAATTCTAATTGATCTCGTGAATTGAGAACAATAGCGCTTGTCTTTGAGTGAATCATTTTTAGCGATGTTGATTTTAAGAATAAGCGGTTGTTATCGCTGAAAACTTTATCGAAACGCTGCAAGTATGCATACGCACTGTAATATTGGGTTACTCTGTATAACTAATCACTTATTCAACAGAAACAAGTGTAATTCTTAATATAAACTTTCAAGTGCTGCATCAGAACATTTTGTTATTGCAAATTTGTGAGAAATGTACACAAAAGAATAAATTACGAGCCAAGGCAATATTTCTGTACGGGGTGGTCCTAAGCAGCGGAGACCGAAAAGTGGAGGTCCCTGGTTTGCAAGTACGCCAAACGTGATCAAATCGATCCTTGCCAATACTGTTCGCATCCCTGAACGTTCTATTTGAAACCTTGCCAGGGAAGGCTGACATGTTGTGGATAACTGATTCTGACTTTTTTGAGAATTGCTGACGACCGTCCAGTAGCACCGATCGATCACAATCGAGCACAGTTTGCTGTTGATACATTTTTCAACGAAATCAACGCTGTTATCAGAAAACATTAGAGTTGATCAGAAAACCACATTAGAGTTGCCAGATCAACTCTAATGTAGTTTTTCTGCTAACAACGTTGATTTCGTTGAAAAATATATTAACATACCGAACTGTGCTCAACTGTGATCGATCGAACGCTACTGGCCAATCGTCAAGCGGAACCTCAAAAAGGGTAGGATCAGTAGGCAGATAGGCAGAGGCCAGATCCGGCCAGAAGAGAGTAGGAATCATCATTTATAGTTCCTTTTGTGAAGAAAATGGAAGATTAAAAGTCACATGTGCAAAATTATTGCAATTGCGATTCGCTCCCCAGCCAATTTGGTGTGGAATTGAGGTCAAAGCATTGTTTTAGAATCCTATTTAACGAACGTTTCCATCGGGGCACACTGGGAGGGCTTGTCCGAAATACGATAGTACAATTTTCGGGCACTTAATTTGGTTCGATACTTTTGCTCCATAGGTTGGTTTGGTACTCTCTGTTTCCTGTTTGTCTTCAAATCATTTATTTTCTTAATCTGGATGTTGGTTCAATATTGTTTGATCAAAGCACGAGAAGAAACTGAATTGCTTTGCTGAACATAATCGACGACTTTTTGGTCCGATTCTGGATAGTTGAATATTCGTCCAGTTCTCGGTAGATCTTGCAGGGAACATTGCTCACCATACTCTTCGATCACTCGTTCTTCACTTACACTTTGACTATTTTGACAATCTGATTGAACGTTACACCCTTTTCAAAACACCAAGTGAGCAGAATTTACTTTCATATTTCAAGTTCAATACACAATATTTTGCAAAAAAAAACAGTGATAATGAAATATAACGAACTGATATAGAATTTTCGACATGTAAACAGAAGTGATTCGAATACATGCAGAAATAATATGCACTATTTGAAAACAATAACTTGTCATCAACATGAACCTAAAACAAAAGATATGAAGAGAAAGTATTGAAAGTTCCGTTTCTCTGCATTGAGGTAGCTTGGTAAAAGATTATGTGCTTGCTCGGGTACTGCCTTTCAAAATAGCCCTCCGCTGAATTTCAAACTGCTTCTATTCTTTTTTCACAGCCGGCCCTACTCTAACGGAACTATCAATATTTTCTCTTCATATCTTTGGTTCTAGCAGAAATTGTTATCCACTCATAGGGCCTCATGCGGATGTAGAGGTATTTTCTTCCAACATTATAATTATAATTGTAATACGAACCTCACGCTTGGAGTGTTAAAAACAGAATAAGTAGAAGCCGGCAATAATATTATGGAAGAAGTCTGTTCACAACAATCCTTCAAGTGACCATTGGAAGTAGTTTTAATCCGGGAGCTAGAAAATGATAGCTCCACTGCAGATCCAGCAAACCCAACTCAGAATGTCTGGAGAGTCACGCCTATTCCGAGGTAACCTTCTCATACAATAAGCCCCACATGCAAAGATTACCGGTATCATTTGGATAAGGGCACTGAAACACACTTCCGGACTTGGAAATATAAAATTACCAAACCAGGCACGTATTTAGTATTATTTTAAAATCAGATTATTGTTTTTTAGTTGTATTTTAATCAGATTGATCTCACCCATGTCCGCCTTCATAATGGCAGGATCTTGTACATTCGTAAAAATACAAATTTCCTACGTTGATTCGTAATTAATTTCATGTGCTCGCGACAAAATCAGCGCAAAAATTAACGTTGTTAGACCGCCCGTTTGATATGCAACCTGCATAAAAAAACTCTGTACACCACGTGGTGAATGCATCCAAAATAATATGTCGATGTTTCATGCGCGTTGTCTTCTTCTAAACAGCCGTTCTCTACATTGCCCTAGTCTCTTTTTTACACTTCACGCTCTGCCAATAACCAAATTCCCGCTATAGGGGGACTCTATATCGAAATTCAAAACTTCTAATAACGTTAACAGTTCGTGAAATCCCACAGGGCTTTCTCCTGTGTCTTAAACAAATATTTTGGCCGATTTTCTTCTAACGTTTGAGTCATTTAAGATCTGGGCGCACTATTTATTTTACTGAAACCCTCTAAGGCTGTATTCCTATTCGCGATCAGTTTGAATTTTCACTTGAACTTAACTGATGGAAAATAATCGATTAAGTCTGCTACTCAAGTTGACTTATTTCTGACCGACGACAACTAAATTTCGTAAGACACCTTTTCGAAAGTTTGTGGGTCAATAGGATAGGGATATTAATCGATTAATCGATTGTTTTCCATCCGTCTAGTTGTAGTAAAACGCAATTACTTCGCAAATTGGAACACAACTTAAGTGGTCAAATCTGCATTCTTTGACAGTCTCTTTTTCATTTTCCAGTGGTTTTAATTTCCTCTTTCACTGCTCAAAAGTTCGACACGATTCATTTTCTTTCATAGAAATTATATTTGAAAGCAGTCGCGAACCAAATTTTTTGAATACCCACAAAATCTCAAAAATTGGTTGAAATGACAGCCCGCAGCGTTCTCAAACATTGTAGCAAAATTTGTCGTAGTAGACTTAAGCTTTGAAAGTTTAATTTGAAGGTGTTGGAAATATTTAAGGCTAGCCAAAAAATTCAATGCAAGCCAAAGCACCGTCAGAAGGATTTGTCTGCGAGAAGGATTCCGATCTTTTCGGGTCAGTAAGCTACCAAATAGGAAACTGAACGTGAATCTAGTGGCTAAAAGACTAGCCCAATAGTTGTACAATGAGGTTCTAACGAATAACGAAGGATGCATCCTCATGGACGACAACACGCACGAGGAGATAAATTATGATCAGCTTACCGAACTGAAGTTCTATAACTGTTCGAGATAAGTTCCAAGTTCAAGTTCAAGCACGTTCAAATTAGTTTTAGCCGAAAAATTCGAATGAAAGCATATAATCTTCCAAAATATTTGTAACTGTATTTGTAAACAAGACTATGGATTTCAAAATGTAAAAACAAGAGTGCTTGTAAAAAGGTATTCTTCCATAAACTAAAGCTCCCAATGGACCTGTAAAGTTTTGTCCTGATTTGCCAAGCTGCCACTACAGAATTACTACAGTGTTATCGATACAAGGTGGTGTATCCAACTGCACTCAATTCTACCCAATTGAAAAGTATTGGGCAATTGTCTACAGGAAAGCGAACAAGAGTTAGGGATGCAACACAGTTGAAAAGATAATGGAACAAGATAGCCGCTGAGGCTGCAAAACGTGATGTGTATTTCGAAGAAAAGTTCGAGATATTATCATCATCATTTCGCTACTTTTTCTTTGAAGTGCAATAAATAGCCTTCATTTTGAGTACTCTTCATTTTCATTTAATTAAAATGGTTCTAAGATAGATCCGTTTTTTTGCATCCACATATTAATTGGCTCAAGCTTTATTAATCATGCAAAAGCCTGTCCACATTCTATTTCGGACACCAACATAATAGCAGCAAATAAAATTTACACCCACTACAATAAAAACGATTGTTTATTTCACAATAATAGAATTATATCTACATTAGAAACAGTTGATTTAGATGTAAATTCTTCTTTCTGTAAGATTCTCGAACTTTCTGTGGTTTTGTACTGTATCCTTAGATACGCCTGCCTTGACGATTCTCCATCTTCTTTTGAAATTATCGGTAACATTGGTACCTTCTTCATAATTTTGAAGGGTTTACTTAATTAGAGCTCAGTACTTTCTGCTAAGCGAAGTTCTGGACAGTTTGGTGGATTTACTGTTTTTGGCACGTATTTGACCTCTTGTACCTTATACCACTCCAGGACGGATTTCGCATTGTGACAAGAAGCTAAATCAGGCCAAAACAGAGCTGGAGAATCATGACTTCTAATAAATGCAACCGCTTTTGCAGACAATATTTTTCGTACACATCCTTATTGATAGTGCCGGTAGAGACGAAACTTTTAAAATTTCCACCACAACTACATAAAGCCATAAAGAAAAAAAAAAACTACATCAGGCCAGCAAAATCAAATACTTCTTCAGGAATTTTGATGCCATCTTTGTCTGGAAATGCTCGGCACCAGCGTTCTTTTGCATTGCGGTAAGAAAAGTCAGACACGAAAGCTCTTAAAGTTCGTGTACGTATGTTTCGTCGTCCATTATGATGCAAGAAAATGTTTGCAGAAAACTGGTGTAAAGCTCCTTAGCACAACAGTGAATTTTGGCTTGTCATCACGGTTGGATACTTTTTCCGTTAGTACGCCTTCAGTACTTGCCTCTACTTTTAATACGTATAGGAAAGGCTTGTAGATAGAACACAATTCGTTTTTTGCTCGTAACATGTATAATTTTCATTTGTTTGAAAATTTTCCGATAGAGGAACTAAAAGGCTTTAAGTTTGCCCATGGAACTGATTATTTAGAGTCATAAAAATATTATGACTTATTTTCGAAATCACTTCGAAAATTGCAATTTCAAAAAATGTATTGTTATATTTCAATTCATTGTTGATTCCATGGCATTTCAAGTAAAAATATCATTCGAATGTTTTAAAGAGAAATAAAATGTGTTCCATCTACAAGCCTAACAGTGTTTCATCTTACAAATATGACGCTAGCTAACACAAAACATCATAAAATTGTTTCACTTTACGATTTGTTTGGAAATGCTTTTGACCATAAAAACACCCAAAAATGCTAGCCAACACAAATGTTGACCTTTTGATATTGATGGGAAATTTCCACTTACTAAGCACAAGAAATAATTTCTATTTCAATTATGCCAACATTTTCGAACATTGAAAACTGGAAGAGCTAAATCGAATGAGTGTATTCATTCCAAAAGCAAATGAAAATTGAAAAATATTAAAAAAAAATGAGGTCAATACTTGTCAGCGCGATAGTGTTGTCGCTGTGAATGTCAAACGTGGCGCTGTTCCATCTCACAAGCCTTTCCTCTATGATTTTGACTTCCTCGCTTATGCGAGCCACTTATCGCAGAAATATTGGGAATTTTCTCGATTGATGGCTGAAGAAAGGTGTCCATTTATCGGGAGCATACTTTTCGATTTGTTCCACTTCCAAACTTCCGATCCACAGTCAAGCGCTGGTCAAATGATTTGCAAGCACAAAACCCGGTACTCTTCGGTAGTTTTAGTTTCTTGGCAAAATCGCGTACCGATAAACTTGAATTGCGCTGCCGTTTGTACAAAACGCGTTTGTGCAGTTTCGTTTTATTCGACACCAATTAACTGAATGTAACAAAAATCTAAACATGTTGTACCACGAAGTAAATAGGAGAGTTTCAGCTGTCATATAAATGAAACGTTTCAGCGATCTGTGAAATAATGCAATATCTACACTGAAAGAAAAATGTTCGAAGTTTACCGTGGTCAGGCTAAATTATTGTCAAGGTTCGGCTCGAGGAGCAGAAATTAGTGATTCTTTGTTTCTTTGAAATATTGATAGACAGTACAATGCGCAAGTGTTGAGTCTTCTTTCAACGCCATTTTGGAAACAATTGTAAAACCATAACGACTACCACTGAATTTAATATTCAGGTGTGGAGTTCCATTTTACTCAGTGCTGCATGGGAACTTCCGACTAGGTTTTGTAAATAGTAGATTCACTCATCGGCTGAATAAACCATGTAACTGAGTAAAGCAGTCTGTCAAATTGCGTTAAGTTCATTGCCGTGTAACCAAGATTACAATCATATGTTGAAGACGAGAGAGAGTGTGTGGTAATCATTTCAATGATGGGCCCGGCCAGCCAATTTAACTTATGTTGTGTCGTTTTTGACTCACTTTCGCCGCGGAGTCGCCTCAAATTTGAGTAAATGTAACGGGATTGAGAAATCGACAAATCAAAAACATCCATTTGCGTCGATGTTTTTGATTTGTCGACTCCACAACACCAGTTATATACACTGAATTTGAGCGACTCCAATAATGACAGAGTGAGTCAGAAACGACTTAAAACTGAGTTTAAATGGCTGGCCGTGTGGACTTTTGTGGTTTATTATGGGTGGACTATGGCCATTCTCATTAGCTAATTATAACTCGTTAGGACGCATTTTCAAATATGTTGAGCTCTCTAGTATCAAGTTTATGGTGGCAAAAAATTCGAATATAAGGACAGATAATTGAATAAAGTGAACACCTGTTTATCAATGGTTTAGGGTTATGACTTATCGAAAAATTTTGAATTTTCACTCAGTGTGTAAAAACATTGTTTACTATGGAAACACACCTAAAAAATTCAAAACAAAAGATAGAAACTTCGAACGATAATCGGCTTCAGTCTTCGGTCGAACTGCAGCTCATCAACTCGCAAATAAATTCTACGCAAACTTCCGACGGCGGATTTTCGACAATTTGTCGTTTTAGAAAAATTATCAAAGAGCGTAAAATGCACTAAATTTGTAGTGTTCAAGATTGTCAAGGAGTTTGGAGAAACGTGTTCTTGAAGATTTACCGAAATCTGCATCCGCAAAAAAACAGGCATCGGATCAGAAAAAGGAGCTGTGTTTATTGGTGTTCATTAGTGTTCATTAGTGTTCCTAAGAGGTTATTAGTATTCATTAGTGTTTATTAGAATTCATTAGTAGTGTTCAAAGTGGGCACTAGCGTCGGAGGTATGCAGAATATCAAAGAGCGTAACAATATCTGAACCAACAAGAAGCAGAAAGCACCCAAAAGGACGGATTCACAGAAAGCTTCTTCATAAATACGGTCACGAAACTTGTATGACGTTCTCCTTAAAAAGCCAAACCAGTGTATTTTGATGAACGACAAGACGTACGTTAAATTGGATACTAGTACACTTCAGAGGTCGCAATTTTTCAACGCTTAGCAGAGGACAAATGTGCCTTATAATGTGCGAAATATCCAAACCGAAAAATTTGGGAAAAAGCTTATGGTTTGGCAAGCCATTTTCTTCTGTGGCTTGAAGAGTTCTTCATATTTCACAACGGGCTCAATCAACGGTGAAATTTACAGAAAATAATGCATCAAAAAACGGTTTCTACCCATTTACCGAAAGCATACCGATCTACCGTTGTTTTGACCAGATCTGACAGCTGCTCACTACGCTTCTGCTACGTGCTAGATGCTTTTTTTTCGTCGGCCTATTTCTTCACGTGGTGACAATCACCGGCGCCAGGGAGACGATGACTCCACCACCTGGGCCCTTCCTATCGACACATGAATATGAGCTGGGACCAACGGCTTTACTTCCCTTCCGAAGGAAGACGTGACCAGATTTTTTTTGCCTCAGAAAAAACACCGACGTCGACTGGGATTGAGCCCAGACCCACTGGTGTGCGAAGTAGCAGTCACGCTTACTACTACACCACCGACGCCGACAATATTCAAGATGCTTAAGAAGGAGAAAGTCCATGTTGTCAAAAATGACACATACTCCAAACTACCCCGAACTGCGTCATATCGAAAGATACTGGGCAATAATAAGGCGAGGTTTTAAGAAAAATGGGAATGAATCAAGCTCTGTTGACTGCTTCAAGGAAATTTTGCACAACGAAAAGTAACGGAGACAGTTGTGCAGAATCTAAAAGGAGGTATCAAAAGAAAATTCCAAGCGTTCATCAAAAATGAAAAATTTACTATTCAAACTCTAGTGAATTCATCCATATGCATGTTGGTATTTATTTATGGGAGGCAAACTTGTAATTTTTTTCAAAATAAATATTTCTCGGGTTTTTTTTCTTTATTGGGGCGGATCTAACATTGAGAGATTCTCTCCGCTCTCGCTCTCTTTCATTTATTACAGCGCCGTTATAAAACGTTCGAAGGATCTTTTAGTTCAGATCGAAAAACAACAGTGCTGGCTAGCATACACTACAAATAGTAGAATGAAAAACGTAAAGGTGATTGGAATATGAATGAAAGAGAAAATAGTCAAAGAGAGTCTCTCGATGTTAGATTTGCCCTAACGGAAAAAAACCCTAGATTTTACTTTGAGAAACAAGCTTCCACTTTCTTTAATAAACAGTCCTTCGGTCAATCGAAAAATCGCTCTGGCTTATGCACAAAGTCAACCGTGCTATTCGGAGAGTTCTCGTAATTTGTGGCAATGGTGATGGAAAGCAATTCAAAAGGGAAAATTGTACGAGACAAGTTGAATAAAAGATGAATGAAGCAGGTTTTCTGTGCAATTTCGCTTGTCACAACTTGCGCTGGTTTTTAATTGGCGTTCTTTGCTTGCTTTCGCAATCCTCCTTCAATGAAGTTCAAGGTGGGCGAATTTACGCAAATTTGTATTAGGTTTACATTAGTTTGCAGAAATTGAGGTTATGGTAAACGATTTTTTTTTTAAATTTTCCTCATATTGAAGTTTAATTTGTATTCCTGTCTCTGAGTGGTTATTTTATTCTACATTCAAAGTTGAGTAAAAGTTAACATATATACGCCATAAAAGATTTCTTAGTATGGATGTCAAAAGATATAAGATGTTTCACAGTCATTTGCTTGAAATGAAACAACTCCAAGCACTTGTTTGATCTACGCTGCTCATTAAAAGGCATCCGTGCTCATATTCAAGTTTGATTCGTTTTAAAAAAGGCGATTATTTTCCTGTTCCTGGATGGAAAAATTCCTGCAACAGAAATCCACCCCTTCCAATCGGCCGACGCGGGTGAAATCGAAAACAAGATCTAAGAGATTAATTATGCGATATGGAGTAAGTTTCGCTTCTTGTTAATTATAAATCAGTGACGGTCGTCGCATCCTGGTTCATGTGGAAGAATGCGGATGTGCAAAGCAAGAACGATGATGGGAAAAGTTCAATCATTGAGTCCTGCGTGTTCCTCCGTCGCCTCGAGCTCGACCGGACCGAAAGCGAGGCAAAATGAAAATAATCTTTTTAGTAATGAACGAGAGCAGTCAGAGCAGAGCTTCCCCTGCCACAGCGAGGCAGAAGCTCAGTGCCAAGTTCTGAAGGAATAATTTATCAATGCTCCAGCTCACTAATGGGGTAGCCCCGCTCGTTCGCGCTTCGTTTGTGGGGTCCACGGCGGTACACAGAGAGCAAGACAACAACAGCATAGCAGAGAGTGCGAGAAAAAAAATCGTAGAAAAATGATGATTGTTGTGAGAATTTGCACAAAAAGAAACAACCCATTCGTCTACGAGGGCGGCAGCTAGCTTCAGCGCCGCCATGCCAAACAAGATTATCTATCACTGGGAGTACTTAGTCTAATGGGACAAAGTTTAGGTAATTAGTGCGCAGATCCAGCTTTGGGAAGGCCGATTTTTCAACCATTGACGATGGATTTCTGCGAATCTTCGACGCTGTAATTGATAGTTACAATAATCGAACTTTTGTTAATCCCATCCGACCAATAAATAACCACAGTGAACTCAAATTAAGCGCCTAATAGGGGCGGAACGCTCAGAATGCATAACAATAGGGAATCGGTTTGCCTCTGCAGATTAATATTCATGGATCGTAATTAATTTATGAAAAATGTACGCCTCACGGTTGTGATAATTATTATAATTAATGGGTGTTTTATTTACGCGCGAGCATCACGTCCGTATGAACACTCCAATTACCAACCGCGGCATGCTTCAAGTTCTTTTTTGTATTCGTTCCCGCAGCCCGAAAAGCCTATGTCAAAGTTTCCATCTTTATTTCCACATACAGTTGTTAACGCTGATTGACTTACTGGAAACTTTTTTTTGTGCCGCCGTTGTTCGCTTGCTTGCGGTTGACAGGGAGGAGGTGGTGGAAACAACTGACTTTTATGCGCTTCTCGTTGATCATTTCGTCTGAATTCCGAAAACGTTGAAGTGCGAAACATTCCCGGCGGAAAATTGTATGGCCGGAAACATTATCAATGAAAATATTATTCTTTTCAATTCGATTATCTGTCCAATTATGTTCGACAGTATGTGGGCGTTTGCAGTTGAGTGTGAAGTTTGCAGTTGGATGAGTTATTTGTGAATTTCTTAATAAAGTCTACCCTTGCCTTTGAGAGAAATTATAGCAATTTTACGATGTTCGAAGTATTTTTCTCCACATGTTATACAGATACATATGTTATAACGAGGGACAGTGTGATTTTCGCACTAAACCACTTTATCACTAATCTTTATTATTTTTTCTATTGGATTGGATTGTTTGATTGGAATTATTACTATCATTATTGAATTGGATTTGGATTGGATTTGGATTGGATTTGGATTGGATTTGGATTGGATTTGGATTGGATTTGAATTAAAAAAGCAGAGTTCCAAAATTCATGCAGAAATTTGACACTTTCAAGATTGTCTTAAATCCCAAACAGGATGGTTCTTAGGGTCTCTGTCTGTTTCACAAGTAAAATGTATTCAAATGATACTTTTTGACGTACTCTTGAAAAGGCTGTGATTTTTTTGAACGAACTCCATGACTAGGTAACATATTCGAATGTTTTAGATTAACCGGAAGGCCATCAGATGAATCTGAGGGTCATTTTCATATCACAAGAGCAAATGTATTCGGAAAAACGAATGAATTACTAGGATTTAATTCAAAAAATTTACAACTATAACGATTAATCTGCCTCCTCCGGATGCCCAACTGGTTGCACTGAGGTTGAATTTCCAGATTGCAAATGCAAATGCATTGAAATCATGCTGTTATATTTCCTTTGCAGAAATGATGCTGCGGTGTGCTTTTTCTTATTTCATAAAATGGCCACTTTTTGTAGTTTCGGAACATCTGGAAAGTCATCAGATGGCTCTGAAGAACAATTTTCAGGTCCAATGGTACAGAATAAAATGGTGATTTTAGAAGTACATTAGTAAAAAGCGCACAATTCGGGCAAACATATCATAAATTGACCACTTTGACTGTTGATGCGGATCCGAGGAACCATTTGGTCCTGAGGGTGATTTTTCAGATCTCAAGTGAAATTTCAGTCAAATGATGATTTCAAAAGTACCCAAGCAAATGCTAAACAAAATAATATTTATGTAGGCATTTCCATATTTTGGATTATCAAATAAGGTGGCTGTAAGCTTCATTTTCGATCATATCAGCAATCATTGCAGATCGCAGCAAGCCGTGCTTGGAAACTGACGTGTTTTGTTTGTGCTGCGTCCTTTTCGCGGCAAAATCAAATCAAAAAATATGTTTCGTAATCCAACTTAACTCAAACAAGTGAATTACGCAAAATCTCTATGTACCTTTATTTGCAAGATGTAGTGAATATAATCTGTCCTATATCAAAGTTTGTGATGGTCGGTAGTTTTCCCCGTTTTTTTTTTGTTTTTTGTGCTTCGCCCGCCGGATGAAGAGTTAAAATCAGCTTAGTTGTGTTTGTTAGTTCTGTGTGTGTATGCATTATTGCCACCGGGGTTGTCGTAAATGATTAAACTAGAAAATCTTTCCGCTAAGCTGCGAGTGACTTGATGATTATAATAATTATTAGCATATTAGAAGTCGAAATAGAATCGCCTCATAGCACAGCGGTCAAAAAGTCGATTTTTACGCTTTTAAATCATAGCTCCCTGAATAGTGGAGCTAGAGCGATGGCGTCTTTGACAAAGTTGCTAGATATGAAAAGTTTCATATTTTGACGGTATGACTTTTGTGATCAATCCCCCAAAAGTTTAGAGATAAAAAATTCAACTTTTTTAGGATTTTGAGATTAAGATATGATGTCTTGAGCAAAAATTGTAGAAAAAGTCAATACAAACAACTTTACTCAAGACATAAAAATGGTATGTTTCACCCAATTTGCGATAGAAAAGCGTTTTATAAAGAACTTAACCTACAAAAAACACATTTTTCCTTGAAACATTTTGTTTTTAATTTTAAGGACAATATAATGTTCTACAAAGTTATTTGCAATATCTAAATACAAAACTTTCTAGAATATACTATACCTGCATTATTTCAGGGCAAACATTCTTTTGCATATAAAAACTAATAAACGATACATTAAAAACTTAAAATCGTTAAAAAAAAACGCATTCATGACCCATAAAACTCTGGTCAATATCCATAATAAAATGTTTATGATCCATAAAATCAATGTGATCCATAATTTATACAAAATTTAGCAATAAAATGTCAAAAATGTACCGTTATATATCTAGGGTATGATCAGTAAAATTGTACGGATTACCCATAAACATATAGCGAATGTTCCATAAAAGGTTCAATATCATTCCCTAAAGTTGAAAAATTGATCCACAGAATGTAACATTTGTGCGCAAAAATACGTGCACATGATTCTAAATCAATGAAAATGTTCCATAACTAAATTGTCTATGATCCATTTAACAATGAATAATAATCTATAAACTCGTATAAATGATCCGTAGCAAATTATTCTTATAGAGCATTTTCTCAACTACAATTTTTCCAAACATTGGTTCTCAGAAAAAAAAATCCAACAGCTCCTCAGTTAGACACACTATATTGTACAATGTGACATAGTAGCCACGATTTGTTATGCTGTACTCAAATGCTAGAAATATCAATGTTGCCTGCTGAGCAGTTGAGGATTGAAGAACTAAGGAAGTAGAAAACGGTCGATGTTTCCGATATCGTCTTCAATTTAACGACTGATTCAAGCATTTGCCCGGTATAATGCAAACGGAGGATGTTTTTGTAGTTAGGTCCGACGAGCGATAGCGAGTTGGACGCTTAGCTTGCCCGGCATAATTTTATTAAAAAAATCTTAAATAACAGTTTGATCAAGCCTTAAATTTGACATGTAGAATAACTTTCTCCCATATTAATCTCATTGTTCTCATTCATCCTACGATGAATCAAACAATTGGGCAGTTGAAGGATCGGTTTTGTTTCTAATAATGTTTGCATACTTTTAATAACAACAACAAACATTACTAACTAATCCTGTCACCTGTCCATTGTTTAATTTCATGTAGGATGAATTGCAAAATGATGAGATTAATATTGGAAAAATCTCCTAGTTCTTCACATGCAGGGAGTTCTCTTTAACACATTTATTGGGAAACATGTGTCGCAGTTGCGGTCGTAAAGAACGTGAAATCGCGATAGTAAATCGCTCTTTGAAATACTGAAAATCTTCTAAAAAGCAATCCTTCTTTAATAGCAACGTTTGAGCCGCATTGCTAAAGAAACGGACATGTTAATAGATATGAGTAGTAGCGTAGTCAGAGGATCAATTTCCCCGCAGCTAAAAATTAAAAAAAATATAAACCCAACATTGTAATAATTCTGGCATAATTTATGGATCCTACATATTATTTTTAATGCCCAAAGTTTATTTCCATGGGCCATATTTAGAAGCTTGTGGTAAATTTTTCAAAACTATCATGGATCATTGACGATGGGATCAATAATTTATTGATCATGTGTATATATTTAAGTTCTAAAACGTTACATTCTAAGGATCAATTTTACAAACTTTAAAGAATGATATTGAACCTATTATGGAACATTTGCTATATGTTTATGGGTAATCCGTACAATTGCTATTGATCATACCCTAGATATATAACGGTACTTTCTTGATATTTTATTGCTAAATTTTATATAAATTACGGATCACATTGATACATTTTATGGATCATATCTATTTTATTTGGATATTGACCAGATTTTAATGGGTCATGAATACGTTTTTTATGGGAAGAATTTCAATTTGTAATGGATCATTTCTTCAGTTTAAAAGGTGCAAACTTAGGGCTGCCTTATTTCAGTAGGATGAGTTATTGAACATTTTTCCGTTTTTTTCGTCGTATTTTCGTACCACACTTAGGAGCAAATAGAAGCAGATAAACTTGGCTGCATTTAATAGTACATTAAATGCGCTTTCAGAGGTGGTGTTCAGTTCTTCCGTCCACGACCGTCTGCTGGAAAGTTATGCTCGAAAACAAATTTCAATGGTTTTACCATATTTCATTATTCGAACAGTATAAAAAATTGCGTTGTCATGGTAACCACACCTTCAATTTCATTATTTTTAGCATATTTAAT
Source organism: Aedes japonicus (assembly GCA_034211315.2). NCBI lineage: Eukaryota > Metazoa > Arthropoda > Insecta > Diptera > Culicidae > Aedes > Aedes japonicus. The sequence goes on from JASCZW010016024.1 coordinate 16,620, forward strand.
TAACCCGATTTTTATTTCAATTATTATTAATTATTAATTAGGCATTTGTTTTTGGGCCGTTTTTGGTAGCTGTTTATCATCGCCAGACAATGGTTTCATGCTTTTTAGGCCTTACGCTTATCTCAATTGAGTGAAACATACAATTTTTCTGTCTTAAGTAAAGTTGTTTGTATTGACTTTTTCACAATTTTGCTCAAGACATCATTTCTCTATCTCTAAATCCTAAAAAGTTGAATTTTTATCTCACTTTTAGGGAATTGATCAATAGTCATACTGCCAAAATATGGAGTTTTTATTATATATATATATATATATATATATATATATATATATATATATATATATATATATATATATATGTGTGTGTGTGTGTGTGTGTGTGTGTGTGTGTGTCCAATGAAAAAAAAAAAATATTATTGATAAATGAAAAAAAAAAAAACTATCTAAAAAAACATTATTATTTTATTATTTTTGTGAAGAAAAAAAAAAATAAAAACATGGCATCAATATAAAAAAAAAAAAAAAAAAAAAATATTTCTGTGATATTATTGTGAGTATTGTCATCAATTATATATATATAATATATTTCTCTGCTCATATATATATAGCAAAAAAAAAAATAAGCGAAAACATTTTTTTTTATAAAAAAAACATGAAACATGAAAAATGGTTAACAACAACATATGGCATGCTGAAAAACAACATGGCTGTAATAAATAACAACATAAAATATGTTTTTGAAAAAATATGAAAAAAAAGCATGAAAAACATAACATATGTGGCAGCAAACAAAAAAAAAAAAATAATAAAAACAACATAATAACATATTTAATAAAGCAACAGCGCAAAAAAAAAAACATACGAAAAATAAATGGCATAATATGTAATATGAAAGCATGGCATCTTTTGCTGTAAATATGCTGCTGTGGCATAACAACAATGGCAGCTGGTAACAAAAAAACAATGAAAACATGTAATATGGCAAAATAATATAAAAAAAAAAACAACATAATATAATAATGGCATAAAAACATATGCATGGCATAGCAACAATATGTAATAAACATGACATGTAATATAAATATAAAGCAACAATAATATATATAAAATAAGCATATATATAATAATAATATAATATATACGCTTTCATATATATATATGAAAGCATGGCATGCAAAAAATAATATGAAAAAACAAGCATGCAAAAGCAAAAAAACAAAACATGGCACTTGCAAAAAAAATAATATAAGCACATATGAAAAATGGTAAACAACATGGCAATAATATAAAAAAACAAAACATTTATGTAAGCATGCCAGCAATATAATAAAAAAGTAACGCTGCTGTAATGAAAAAAAAACAAATATGAAAATATATATATGAAACATAAAACAAAAAAAATATAATGGCATCATGAAAATATATAATAATAATAATATGTAATATGAAAAAATATATAATATGAAAATAAGCAATAATAACATATATAATGATATAACATATATGGCAAACATATATGGACAATAATAATATGAAAATATATATATGTAACATATGAAACATAATATAATATAAATATGTACGTAAAAATATAATATATGTATGTGTAAAAAAAACAATTCACACACATTTACTGGAACATTATGGAAGAGTATTCAAGTATTTATTTGAAAAAAAAAAGAAAAAAAATTGAAGAAGAATTCCACAAAAAATATGCCATATCAAAAAAAAAAAAATAAAATATATATGAAAAAAAAATATTTAAAAAAAAAAATATGGTAACATATATTTAAAAAATAATAATATGAAATGATAAAACATATGGTAATATAAACTACCTTTTAAAAATATTGTATATAATAATATAAAATAAAAAAAAAAAAATAAAAATGAAATATGTAAAAAAAAAAAACATAAACAAATAAAACACAATTTTTTTTTTGCTTAAAAACAACATATAACTCTTTAATATAAATAATATAATAAACAAACAATAATACTATATATATGGCATGAAAAAATATAATAATAATAATAATAATATGTAATAATGGCAACAACATGGCATATAAATATGGCAAAACATATATATATATAAAAAAAAAATAATATTTAACAAAAAAAAAAAAAAAAAAAAAAATACATTAATATAATATATATAAAAAAAAAAAAAAAAAAAATATGGCAAAAAAAAAAACACACAATATTTTTATTTATTTATTGTATGTAAAAAAAAAAAAAATAAAAACATGAAAAAAAAAAAAAAAAATGTGTGAAAAAAAAAAAACATGATATGGCAAAAAAAAAAAAAAAAAAATATTTCTTTTTTTTTTTTATATTTTAACAATGAAAAAAAAAAAAAAAAAAAAAAAAAAAAAAAAAAAAATATTTTTTTTTGCATGTATTATTTTTGTAATATTTTTGTATAAAAAAAAAAAAAAAAAAAAAAATATCATGTAATATGTTTTTTGCTTTTTTTTTTTTTTTTTTTTTTTTTTTTTTTTTTTTTTTTTTTTTTTTTTTTTTTTTTTTTTTTTTTTTTTTTTTTTTTTTTTTTTTTTTTTACATTTTTTTTTTTTTTTTTTTTTTTTTTTTTTTTTTTTTTTTGCTTTTTTTTTTTATTTTACACATACACACATACACACCTTACTGCCTTTTGCATACCGTACGCGCACGCGTACTGCCACCACAACCACTGCCGCATTTTACACACGCACACCGTTTGCCTTTTTTACACACATTGCCTTGTTTCTTTGTTGGACATTTACCTTGCATTTTTTTTTGTACCTTTTTTTTATTTTTATTTACCCC